>BQNB010202960.1:0-10797 GCA_026074375.1 Tanacetum coccineum
ATAACAGTGGACAGAAGATAAGATGTGTTTTATGGGGAGTTGATGCAGATAACTTACAAGATTACATCAATAAAAACATCACAACAACCGAACCTATCGTCATTCTTATTCAGCTCGCCAAAATTAACATATGGGAAGGTAATGTTTGGCACATTCAAATACATTTAAATAAAAAAATCAAGCTACGTAAACCTAACTAGCTGGATAATTTGATACATGCAGACGCTCAACAAGTATCAAGCATCAAGCATCAACAAAGCATCGAAGATTTATATAAATAACAACCATGAACATATATCTTTGTTTAAACAAAGGTAAAAACATTATAAATTAAATCAAAGGCTTTCACACTATGATAATTTTTTACTCTTTAAACGCAGGTTACAAAGCAGCATATCGAACGGCACATACGAAAAACCTCACATCAAACTAAAAACATCACTCGAAGATAAAAGGCATGAAAATGTATCAACCAAGAAAACCAAGGTACATGTGACAAAATAAACAAAACATACAATCATTAAATAAAAACGCGTTCAACTAATATGAATAATTAACTAATTATAATATCTTTTCAGTTGCGGAACAAAAGAGACGTCCAAAAGATGAATGGATATAACAAAAGCACAATCATAATTGTTGATGATTCCGAAGACGAAAAAGGTAATCGTAAGATCAAAATTTAGTGACATTTATTAATTATATAAAATGCTAACCAAGTCCCACTGCTACACAAACCAGAAAACCAAGAAAAACAAAAAGAAACCCTGCAAAAAGCCAAAATATGGCGAAGACGACACTCATGAAGAAAAAAGAAAAAGGACGCTTGAGATTAAAAACACACCAATAGAGGTACATTGCTCTAATATTTTTAACAATCTTAATTGAAAAATAACAAACAAAAGAAAAAGGAAATAACGTTGTCATTGTAAACAGATTACCAACAACGGCAATTCCCCTCAAAGGGTCATAAAGGCAACATCAAACATATATCCAATCGATGATGAAGATGATCAAGGATGAAGAACTAATCAACATATGTAAACACATCCTTCAAACAACGCATCTCACCAACCAATTGCACTTTTGTATTCATGTATGTTTTGAGCCTTTTATCAATATGTATTTTAATAGCCATGTATAAACTTCTCCCACCTGCGGGTTTAGGTGTTTTTCAAGATTTTATGTATAGTTGTTTTCGATCAGGTACAATTTCATGTTACAGTAATGGGCAGCAACAAACGAACACTTATCAGGATCTTTTGTGGATAACTCCTAAAACAACACTTAGTCAAACTCAGTTTGTGAAAATATATACATAATACGTACTAATTTAAAAAAAAACTATTTAATTTAAAAAAAAACACATCGTAAAAAAATTAGAAAAAAGCCCGTGCATGCACGGGCATTATATATATATATATATATATATATATATAGAGTAGGGATCCGGTGAGAATTAAAAGTATAATGAGAAGAATAAGAAGGATTTCTAGCCACACATTTTAAACATGAGAAAGAATTTTAAGGGGAAATGCATCTATTTTTGTAGGTGCATCTAAAATGTGTGGTTGTGGTTGTGGTTTCTTCTTATCATTCTCATTTTAAGTGTTCTTCTTATTTGATCCTAACTATATATATATATATACTAGTTTCGTAACCCGCCCGACGGGCGGGTTTGTTTTGGGTTTTTTCTTTTAAAGTTTAAGTGTGTAACGATTGAATTTTTATCACAACGTGATGTTTTTTTAAAAGTTTTAAACGGTTTGAGAGTATTTGTTAATTTTTAAAAATTGAAACAAAACAAAATTGTTGGTAGTAATACAAAATATATTCTGGAAGCTGTATATAGAAAACAACGATGCCTATTCAAATACGACATAAGATTTCTTTGTAAACAATGTTTGTTGTTGATTTTGAATGGTTGTCGTCTTTGTCTAAACATAGAACCTTCAATCCTCTCTTGCTTTTGACTCTTAATAGACTCCTTCCACTCTATCCCTATGCTTATCTACAATAGTTGGGAAGTCAGTGTATATCTTTTACGGTGGAACGGTCATTATCAAAGTTCCATTAAGTGATGACTGATGAAGCCACGTCTATAAGCATGTCAAATTGTAAAGTTTCAAAACATGCTCACAAAAAATGGAACACAGATAATAAATAATTAGAAAACATACAAAGTCCATCAGGGTAAATGTTGATGAATAATATTAGTTTTCGGAGGAAAAGTAAGTTGCTGCATCACATTCGCTTTCTGCCTGACATACTAAGTCACTAAACCACGATGTTCCCTAAAGCTTTGTCTGTAAAACATGATACTTGCATCAAATTTTTCAAACCGTTGTACCGATGCTTCACCCCGTCGGCCGTATGCATCAGCCTTACGTAGATATTCATCAGCCCACTGGCCTAGTGCATTGGCCACGCTTCGTAATGCATCAGTCCCATTGCATCAGCCCGTTGTTCCAGTGACTTAGACCGTTTTTCCGCATGAGCCTTTAGGTTTAAGAGTTCAGTCTGATGTTTCATTACAATATTCTATTTTTTTAAAATAATCCTTCACTCAGGAACAACTGAAATTTAAGAACCATATTACAAACATCACATTGCCAAGGACGAAGTCAGAATTCTTCAGTTAGGTAGGCCAAAAGAATAAAAAACTCAAAAATAGCAAGTATATAAATCATAAAGGTCTTATAGTAAAAAATTAATTCCAACCGTACACGATGCTCTTTAACATCATAAAAATTATCCAAAACACTATCTAGATTGCGTAAATCTGTGAAAAAGAGAAAATAAGAATACCGTCTGAATTGTAAAAACTTATGAGAAAAAGAAAGAATGACCGTTTTTAAATATAACATTTTAAAAAACAAAATCAATTAATCATAATCGTTTTAACCTTAAAACTTTTTAGAAGTAAAAGATGCAACCTTTTAGAACAAGCAAAACCAAACACCCACGAAGTAATATGATGATGAAAATTAAATAATTACTTGTACATAACTTGTTTATCAGTTTTTCTGATTCATTGTCTAAACGAATTGCCTCCTTAACCTGGATGGGCTAATTCTTTCAATTTATTCAAATTTGGCTAAACCAAAAGTAAAATTTTATAAAATAAATTAATAAATACATTACATTTTTTGATTTTACAGAAACAACTTATACCAAATAGGAAATTCGGGTTAGCCGTGGCCCATCCTAGCTCCTACATGGCTCCGTCCCTGCACATTGCAGAATATTAGTTGTTTCTCTTTAAAGATGACTTGCAGCTTCCTCAATTTTGAAGGCGAACTATATCGAATGCATGTTTTGCAGCTGTTGTAAGTTTTGTCTGCAACTCCAAATATTCACCATATTTCATTGGAAGATAACCAACGGGGTGGTCCTGTTCATCTACTAACCTCGGTGATGGGCCGACAACAGTGTCTAGAGATGGTCCTTAACAACCGCTCGGTGTAGGTTACTTTTGGATACTCCATTGCTAAAAATCTGGCAAATAAGTGATACAAAAAATTTTCAATTTTTTCAAACAAATAATGTGGTCATGTACTTTTACTTTCAACTAACCTCAAGATGATCCGCATTGAGTACTAAGAAAGCATTTGGAACACCACTCATAACCACCCATTTCCCGTTATGAAAAACTTCAAGACTCGAAACATCATTTTCATAGAGCAGAGTCAACACACCATGATCTGTATGAGGCATCAACCCACGTGCAAGATCAAAATCCGGAAGAAATGGACAGTAGTTAACTGCTAACAGCCGAAAGCTTGAGTCAAAATTTAGTTCTTTGTTCAGGTACGAAGATTTAAACCCAAAGTTCTCAGACACACCCTTCAACAACTCATTTACAATCACTTGAGTCCTTTTGACATACTCCGATGCAATATCACTGCAACAATATACTCACATATACTACTGTCAGGATGTAGTTATACAAATGTTTTTTGGTGTATACAGTACACGTGATGGTTTGTGAGGACAATGAAAATCAGGATGCGCAATGAGCTGAAGAACTTCTCTCCATAACGTGTCTTTATTTTGCTCAACAGCATTGAAGCCACTGCTGAATCTAATGGGATCAAAAACACCACAGGCTTCGACACATCCATTATCTCTTTGATCAAAGTCTCTGGTATCCCATGATTCACCAGCTTACCAAAATGTAACAAAATTAAGTTATTCAAATTGTGACCCAACAGGCGGGTTCGGTTCATAGAACCTTTTTTTGAGACAATGTTTGGTGTTTAGATCTAATCGTTGTCGTGTTTGTGTAAACATAGAATCTTTATTCCTCTTTTTCCACGCTTAGTTCAGGTTGCTTTTTTGTTGATTTTGTTGAGTAATAATTCTTGGCTTTTATAGTGCCGCCAATATCATCCGGTTGCATTAGAACTTCATCAGCTTTTAGTCTATCCTTGAGTGATCTGCACATACAACTCATCGCTAAATACAATACACAAAGTAATTCCTCCTCAATCTTGGCCTTATACATAATTTCAGGATCAAATATTTGGCAATTTTTTGGTCTTATTACACAAATATTTTTTGATTTATTAGCCGCATCTTAAATCTTTATATATGCAGACAAAGTCACCTAGCAAAGCTGCTGGCATGTTCTCGGGGACCCAAGAAAAATGTTCTACTTGTGGCAAAACTGCTTATCCCGTGGAAAAGGTACTTACCTATCTTTAAAAGCATAGTTCATGACGGGTCAAAATTGCATTTTTTTTATATGGGCCGAAACAGCACGGGTTTGGTTGACCATAAAATAATGTAACAACATTAAAAAAATGTACAACAACAAACACAGTTAACATTTTAAAAACTTGCTAGTTCTTTGTTTTTAGAAACTTGCGAACCCAAGGATGAACACCACCCATTTTTGAAACTTTATATACAAACCAACATTCTACCCACCCTACATTTATTCGTCTTATTTTCTACTTTTTCGACAACCTTTCCCAATGGTCTGACAATTTCTTCCTTTAACCAGATATTATTTTCACCAGTAAATAGGTAATGATGGTTTCAACATTTTCTAAGCTGCATCGCGAGGTTCTGCAAACTTTTAGATTTACCCAAATATGCAATCAGATCATCGTTGTTAAGAATAACAAATTTTCAGTCATTTTAGTTAGTGTGTAATCATGAGTTTAGGGCTACAAATTGAGTGAAATGTCTAAAGTATGGTAATAAATTTCATCAGTTTCTTACAGACTTAAGTACATAAATGAGTCGGAGGAGCAAAATTAAGGCTGACCCAAGACCATGTCCAAAAGATCAACCCAGACCATGGTCACCATGCCCACTAATTGGGATGACGGCCCAATGGATCCATTAAGATAGGTCTCAGACACACTGGCCAGTCATTTTCATGTTGCTTATTAGATTTAGATATAAGCAGGTGGGGATTTTGAGGTTGGAGGCACTCCCCTGTTCCAAAATTCATGCAGATGGCATGTCACTCCTTGATCCAAACATGAAACTCAAGAGGCATCCAAAAAGTAATTATTGCGATTGCAAGTCACAATAGTAGGATAATCAGTTTTCAACCCCAAAAGACCTACCTGGTGTAGGCGGCAAATGATCAGCAGTTCTTCCTCATCTGTTGGTGACACATCACATTTATCTGTAGAAAACCCAAATGAAAAACATTACTATCGGCTAATTAAAATCTCAGAATGAATTATTTGGCAACTCAAAATGTCCCCTGTGTAAGTCCTGCTTATATCATACAATAAATTTTAGTAGAGCACATTAACAAAATTATATATAATTACGACTGATTTATACATAGCTTTTAAATTACGTATATTTCATTGAAGGAAAACAAAGCAAAAGTGTTGGAAAGGACTCTTGGATCGTGAAGGTAAGCTAACTTGGTTATGTCATCGACCCAATAAGGGTGTGCTTCTGTGTCTTTTGGTATATTTTAGAAATATCTACAATTATATATAAGATAGAAGGTAGAAAAATGGACGGGTCAAAACTGGTGCTTTGGGTTGTACAATTCTGTATAAACTTTACCTGTTTGATCCAAAATAAAAAGTACCATTCTACACAAAGTTTACATGACACCTTCCCTAGTCACCAGTCCTGGCCCCCAATAAAAAAGAACAAAATAGATAAATGCAGAAGCAGTTTCATAACCTGGTAGTGAAGGGAGTGGCAGTGGCAATTGCGGTGTCGCTATATGCCGGAAGAGACGACATGATGGGCTTTCAAATAGCATTTTCGGCGGTCTTGCATTCCAAAAAAGTGGTGGTAGTAGTATTGTCAAACGGAGCACCTTGAGCACTGGCATAAGCGCGTGCATTAATGTAATATCTGGTTGGCCAGCCTTGATGAGTACATCAGTGGTTTGACTCGGTCCAATCATGAGAACTTTAGTTGTGAACGATTCTACGTATGAAGCATCATCTCCTACCATAGTGACTTAATGGTTGGTGATGATGACAAATAGCTGCTGATGTAAGGCTGAATTGATCACTTGAAGGCGGCTTGTCTCTCCCGATTCAACTGGCATGATGACCTTGTATGTACATTGAAAAAAGTAGTAGATTAATTTCTTGATCAAGTTACCAGATTATTTATATTTCCAATTAAAAAGAAGTATTACCTTTTTTAGAGGAGTTTTATATACCAGCAGGTTGACTATTAAGGATATATGCATTAGAAACATTTGGAGTTGTTCATGTTATTGTGGCGTCTCTAATACCGTTTACCGGATATCCTTATCATCATGTAACATCAGATATCTTAAGGTATAAATTTAGCAACATGTACATTTTCTACATGAATAAACTGTATACCAATAGCCATGACTTTCACGCTTTGACTTAGGAAATGGGTAGGAATATCCGTCTTTTCGGTGAATAATGATAGAACCGTAATCATATGTTAATGTTTGACCGTTAATAGGACCCGCCTAACCCACCCATTCTGCCCCCTCTAAAAGACCCTCAGTTCAGCGCTATAATTACGGAGGGCCACTTATTGTTACATTTTGAGGTTTTAGTGTGTTTGGCTGTTGTGACATGATAGAATCTTATAAAAATTACCCTATTAAGCATTAGCAAGATTACCTTGTTAAAACTGTATGACTTTGATATGCATCACGCTATAACTCTCTGATGCACCCTTTTGGAGCAAATTTAAGTAACACCTATCAGTTGATGGTATACCTCATCTTTTGCAGGCATGTTAGGCTGATGCAGCCTTGTTTTCATCAGCTAGTGTGTGGATTAGCATTGCATTTTATCGAGCTGCTTGCTTTATTATCTCCATGAGTATTTCTACGTCATCAATCTGATATGAAAAGACAGTGAACTCGGTTAATGGATCAGGAAATCAGTTCTAACAAATCGGATTGTAGTAGATACGGGTTAGATGTGCTTGTACTTGTAACCACCTCTTTTCCCGCACTCACCATAATACCCTGAAAAGCAGGATTAGTCAAATTCAAAATTTCTCATGAAACGTGTCATTGCCATGTAGCAGCGTGTTTACAAAAATCTACCTTTACAGACGGATTGAAAAGAAACCAAGGGAATATCCTTGTCACCATATCCCATTAATACCCTTTGATCATGCGGTTTCCAGTTGCTTTTAAAGCTAACAAATCTCTAGTCCCAACCCTGTTGCTTCATCAAGATAATAAGGGACCTGAAAATCATTATTGAGAAATAATTTAACATTCCAATAGAGTAACAAAGAACTGAAGAATGTATAGTAGTGGACCCATACCCGCCTATTTCACCAAACTCTGATATGTCGGATTCCATGAACCAAGTCGTTCTGCAAACGCAAACACATTATGTTCATACTTATATGCAAGAAAGGAAAACACTATTGGTCACTTGTTGCTAAATGGTTCATTCTGCACCTCTCATCAACAGAAAGTTCCATCGGCGTCTATGACATTAAAGAAACAGTATCAAAATAGAAAATATGATAAGTGCACATGGTTTTGTATGAACTTACTGTACCTTTAGACTGATCATATCAAAAAGGGTCTCATTGTCATGAGCAGCCTTAACCTAGCAGAAGAGACAAAGAAAACATATAAATATGCTAAAAACTAATGGTCAAACTGGAGTTGAGATGTATGATTTACCTCATGACCATCGCAGTTTGTTAGCATAACTCCTTCATGTTGGCAGCCATTCCAACCTTGAATTTTTTTTTGTCAATTCTTGAATATGAGGAGCTTTATGATATTAGGGTTTATGATGTAAACATGATTTGACATGGATTTGACACCACACAAACATACAAACAGAACATAATCACGTCATGGAAGCTTACACACAATGACTAAATAAAAAAGATAATGAGAAGACTAATGGCAAAGAAAAAAGAACAAACACCAGTCTTATGGGGCCGCCAGCAAAGACGATTAAACCATACTTTCTGGAACGTGTAGACCTGCGGTGAAAGCAACATAAATTTTTAAATTTACAGATATGATCCATATATAAACAGACAAATCCTTTATCTATATACATCCATGTTCGGATATGATCCATATATAAACAGACAAATTATTTATAAATTCCATTCAAATAGTTTAATAATGCATGGTTCACGGTGTTGGTGGTGCCTATGTACGTTGTATACTTGTATAGCACACTTTACTTAATTTATAGTTGCATAATCATTCTAAAATGCTAAATCAAGATTGAGAACCTTCACCTATTGTTAACTGCCAACTTGACATACAATAATACTAATATCATACAAACATATTTGTCACAGAATGATAAAGGAGTGGTAGTCGGTAAATTACTTTAGTCTATAATCGTAATAATGGCATATGAATCAATTAGTTGTCATGCAGCTTACACACAAGGGATGTCAAAAGATCATATAGCTTCTCACTGTAAATTCATTGACATATCCTCAAGCCTGAAAGAAAAGAAAAAAAACGTAGGATTATTAGGGTTTATGATGAATAAGAATGATAAATAGGTTTTTTAAGATACGTGAGATAATTAAGGAATGGCTAGTATAAATCCTAAAATTGTAGATGAATGGCCTTTTAATGTTTTCGGTTGAATATCTATAAGGAATGCAATTTTTCTATCACAAATTGTTGGTTGCTCCACTGGTTGAGCACCTTGTTTGTGGATTAGCCAACCCAGGTTCGAACCTTGCCATTGTCAACATTTTTACCAAAAATCCGAATATTAATGTCAAATATGTGTCCACCTCATCATTGAGGTGGCGTCCAGTCACTAATTCATATTAATCCAGTCATAGTTAGCCCCATATATATATATATATATATATATATTAGTTGCAAAACCCGCCCGTTGAGCGGGTATGACTTATGATTATTGTTTACGTATTCTATTTTTTTGGTTATTTTGTACATTTACGTTGAACACCGTTGTGCAAATGTAGGTAATTTGCATTTTTTAATAAAGTATCTTTTTTTAATAAGTAATAGTATATTAATTGAATGGATTATTAGACATTGTTATAAATATGGTATGTTTTGTTGTTTTTTAGTTTAAGTGTGTAATTGTTTTGATTTACGGACATGTTTATACGGTTATTTGTATTTGTAATGTATATTGATTGATTGAACTTTGTAGGTATGTTGTTTTTCAGCCGTTTTTTTGTATTATTTTAATTTAGCCGACCATGTTTTTTTTCTCTAGTCTTAGTTTTACGGTTAACATTTACTGAATTGTCATCATTGTCTATTGTTGAATTAAGTGGTCTAAAATGTACCAATTAAAATTTTGTGTGACCTTTTGGAGTATATAGTTAGGGCATATTTATGTTGTTTTGAACATTAAGTGTAGGCAAATTGAATGCAACCGACAAAGTTTGTAACAGGATTTAATGGGGAAGAACGGGACTAAACTGTTGCGTCAATGCGTTCGTCTTCTTGTGCGTGTATCCACCAATCTACTTGCAGTCCGTCTTTCAGGTATATTTTGTATACCTTTATGACATCTAGTGAAGTTAGGGACACCATTTCACCTATTAGAGATAACCGTAACCTGAATCAACCCATTGAAACGTCTCTTACCTAATGTCCTCCAACATCATTCAGACATTGGGTACCATGCCGCTGATGTGTATGGATATCAAGTTAGTGCCTGCTTATCATATTGTTCCATCAATCTATTTTCCTGTGGAGAGCTTGATTTTTGTCTATATCAATCATATGTCTGACACATGTTTTTAAGATCGATTCCTAAATATGACCACCAGTTTTCAATTAGTTTTTACTTTGGTCATCTGAGATTTAAATCACAAAGTAAAGGCTTAAAGTTGTAACGAAGTTGCATAAGTTGGTTGTCATTGATTGCTTTTTATTTGAACTGTTTTTGCAAAGATAGAGACATCTTCACTGGTCTTACAAAAGAAGCCAAGATTCTCACATGCAGACACACACAGAGTCAACACTCATACAGTCAAATATTATAATCTAAACCAAATGCAAAAGGGATAACTGATAATATACACTCATGGCGGCATAGATGATATTGTATTTTTCAAAAAAATTTGATTGGGGATTGCCAGAAATGAGGCTGATTTTTTGGTATGGAGCGTTTTTTCAAACTTAATTCTTGTTATTTGGAACTGAGCAATATATATTGGTTCAACAACCCATGGAATCGCATTTACAAAATAATCCTAACAAACGATACTACACAATTCTGATCCTCTTTTCTTGACCCAATTTCGTCACATCGGGACCAACGATATAGAAAAATTTGTGTCTCGACAAATGTGTTTCGACATAAAAAATTTGTATCCCTTATT
>BQNB010202961.1:0-10797 GCA_026074375.1 Tanacetum coccineum
CACTCAACCAATCAGTATCGCCAAAGATGTCTACGTAAAAGTAGGAAAGTTCCATTTCCTGGCCGACTTTGTAGTCGTAGACTTTGATGCCGATCCCCGAGTTCCCCTAATTCTCGGTTTCTCTGATTTGATCGCGAGTGGTAATCCTACTCCTTATAATGACCCGATCGTTTCTACCTCTTCTCCGACTCCACTCCCTTCGGAGATAGTGATTTTCTCCTTTTTGAGGAAGCCGATGCTTTCCTCGCTCTTGAAGATGATCCAACTTCACCGGAAGTTGATGACTCTAACTATGAATCGGAGGGGGATATTCTTCTTCCTGAAGCAATTCTTAATGGTGATCCTTCACCACCCCTCCCAACCAAAGAAATTATTTGCCAGAAAATCGAAAGGAACTTAAAGTTTGTGAAGCTAAATCTTCAATTGATGAACCTCCCGAGGTCGAACTTAAGGACTTACCTCCTCATCTCTAATACGCATTTTTGGAGGGCGACGACAAGTTACCCGTCATAATTGCTAAAGACTTGAGTCTCGAGGAGAAAGCCGCTCTCATAAAGGTTTTGAAGTCACGCAAGCGAGCCATCGCTTGGAAACTCTCCGACATCAAGGGTATTAACCCAGAATTTTGTACTCACAAGATTCTTATGGAAGATGACTACAAACCGGCGATCCAACACCAAAGACGGGTGAATCCAAAGATCCATAATGTCATCAAAAGGGAGGTTAAAAAACTTCTTGACGCCGGATTAATTTACCCGATCTCGGATAGTCCTTGGGTAAGCCCCGTACATTGCTTACCGAAAAAGGGTAGTTTTACCGTTGTTGAAAATGATGAAAATGAGCTGATCCCAACTCGATTGGTTACATGGTGGCGTGTATGCATTGACTACTGTAAGTTAAATGAAGCCACCCGTAAAGACCATTTTCCACTTCCCTTTATGGATCAAATGCTCGAGAGATTAGCGGGAAACGATTACTATTTTTTTCTCGATGGTTTCTCGGGTTACTTTCAAATTTCCATTGATCCTAAAGATTAAGAAAAGACCACATTCACGTGTCCTTACGGAACGTTTGCCTATCGTTGCATACCTTTAGGCTTATGCAATGTACCGGGCACGTTCCAAAGGTGTGTGATGGCTATCTTTCATGATATGATCGAAAAAACAATGGAAGTCTTCATGGACGACTTTTTGGTCTTTGGGAATTCTTTCGAAAATTGCCTCTATCGCTTAGACAAGATGCTCAAAAAGTGCGAAGACACAAATCTTTGTCTAAATTGCGAGAAAAGTCATTTCATGGTCAAGGAAGGCATCGTCCTTGGCCACAATATTTCAAAGAACGGGATTGAGGTTGATAAAGCCAAAGTCGATGTGATTGCTAAGTTACCTCATCCCACCACCGTTAAGGGTGTTCAGAGTTTTCTCGGTCATGCCGGTTTCTACCGACGGTTCATTAAGGATTTTTCCAAAATTTCCCGACCGATGACTCATCTCCTTGAGAAAAATACTCCGTTCATCTTCTCCAATGAATGTATTCAAGCTTTTAATACATTAAAGAAAAAACTTACTGAAGCTCCAATCTTGATTGCCCCAGACTGGGATTTGCCCTTTGAGCTTATGTGCGATGCAAGCGACTTTGCCATAGGTGCGGTCTTGGGGCAACGTCATGAAAAACACTTTAGGCCTATACACTATGCTAGCAAAACAATGAACGAGGCGGAATCGCATTACACCACGACGGAGAAAGAAATGTTAGCCGTGGTGTATGCCTTCGAAAAATTCCGGTCTTACCTCATCTTGAACAAAAGCATTGTGTATACGGATCACTCCGCCCTAAAATATCTCTTTGCAAAAAAAGATTCCAAGGCGAGATTGCTCCGGTGGGTTCTCCTCCTTCAAGAGTTCGATTTCAACGTAATTGACACAAAAGGAGCCGAGAACCTCGCGGCAGATCATCTTTCCCGATTAGAAAATCCTTATGAAAATGTGCTCGACCCAAAGGAAGTAAATGAAAAGTTTCCTCTCGAGACACTCCATATGGTGACTTTTCGTGGTGACTCAAGTACCCCGTGGTTTGCCGATTATGCAAATTACCACGCAGGGAAATTCATTGTTAAAGGGATGTCGTCCCAGCAGAAAAACAAGTTTTTCAAAGATGTTAAACACTACTTTTGGGACGACCCCTTCTTGTTCAAAATATGTGCAGATCAAGTGATCCGGCGGTGTGTGCATGGCAAAGAAGCTCTCCACATCCTCGAAGCTTGCCACAATGGACCCACCGGGGGACATCATGGTGCAAATCTCACCACCAAAAATGTCTTTGATGCCGGTTTCTTTTGGCCCACTATTTATAAAGATGCACACGAGTTGGTTAAAAATTGCGACTCGTGCCACGTTAGGGAAAAATTTCACAAAGGGATGAAATGCCTCAAAATTCCATCCAAGTTTGTGAAATATTTGACTTTGGGGCATTGATTCATGGGGCCGTTCCCGTCTTCACGAGGGAACAAATATATACTCGTGGCAGTGGACTACTTGTCAAAATGGGTTAAAGCAAAAACGCTCCCCACCAATGACGCCCGAGTTGTTTGCAAGTTTCTTAAATCTCTCTTCGCCCGATTCGGTGCCCCTCGTGCTATCATAAGTGATCGCGATTCCTATTTTTGCAATGACCAATTTGCAAAGGTCATGCTTAAATACGGAGTCACTCATCGTCTCTCCAACGCATATCACCCACAAACAAGTGGGCAAGTTGAGGTATCCAATCGTGGCTTAAAAAGAATTATTGAAAGGACCATAGGCGAGAACCGTGCCTCTTGGTCTGACAAATTAGATAACGCTCTCTGGGCCTTCCGCACAGCTTACAAAACACACCCATCGGGTGTATTCCTTATAAGCTCGTGTATGGAAAGGCATGTCATCTATCGATTAAGCTCGAGCACAAAGCCTACAGGGCCTTGAAGCATGCTAACTTTGACCTTGAGACCGCGGGTGATCACCGCATAGTTCAACTCAATGAATTAAACAAACTTCGTGATCATGCCTATGAGAATTCTTTGATTTATAAGGAGAAAACTAAGAGGATCCATGACGCCAAGATAAAAAAACCTCGTTTTCAACTTTGGTGATCAAGTCCTCCTTTTTAACTCTAGATTGAAGATGTTCTTGGGTAAGTTGAAATCCCGTTGGTCCGGACCATTCACCATTGCCCATGTCTTTCCATATGGCACCATTGAGTTATCTCAAAACTCTGGGCCAAACTTTAAGGTAAATGGTCATCGAATTAAGCACTACTTTGGAGGGGACGTACCAAAATTGATTGTCCTAGATCTCCAAACCTTCCCCAAGGACAAATGAATTCGGGGATTGGGTCAAGCTTAGTGACCCTAAACAAGCGCTTCGTGGGAGGCACCCCATGCTTATCCGTAGTTATATTATGTAGTAATGAATAAGTGTTTTTGTTGTGAGAGGCTTGCCTTTTTTACTTTCTCGTGTTTTGTGTTTTGTGGTTTATTGTCCAGGATTGTCCCGGATTTTTTATTGGATTCCCAAATGAAGCTGTGGATTTGAAGCTCTTAGGATCGAAGGACAAAAACTGCTATCTTTAAAAAAAATGAAGCTAAGGATTTGAAGCTCTTGTGATCTAATCGACTAACGTTTATCTTTAAGCATACCTCATAAACAGCTTAGGATTTGCGTAGAGACCCTTCGTAAAACATTGAGGACAATGTTTCATTCTAGTATGGGGGGATCTTCGATTTGATTATACCTGCAGCTGTTATTTTCGCGTAATCCCGTTTTTACCACCAAAATTTCAAAAAAATGAAAAATTTTAAAAATTTTCAAAAATAAAATAAGTGTTTTGTCACAGTTTTGACTTTCCTGCTGGGTAGAATAAGAATAAATTTTGACCCGATCGAGCATGTTGAGCTCTAGCTTGTTCCTTAACATTTAGACTAAGCGTTCGCGAATATTCGCGAAGAACGAAAAATGATAGAGTTAAGTATGAGTTGGATGCTAAACAATGATTATTTGGAAATCTTAAGAGCTCATGTATGTAATTTGTGGCTTTTTCTCCCATAAGCTCTTAACCTGATTAATATACGTGCTATTTTTGGAGATTAAACTTAAGTCAATAATTTTTATGTAGTATATAGCAAAAAATTTAGCCTTAGTTCAAATTTATACTTGAATTTTTCAAAAAGAAGTCTTCTCTATATCAAAAAAATAAAAATAATAATGAATGATGATATGTTGAAAAATGAAAAAATATAATAAATATGAACTGTGGGCTGATAAAAGTTTGTTGTATCTTGCCGGCTCACAACCGATGTTACAGCCTTCTAAAGAAAGCCCATAGTAAGAATAAAAATTCGAGACTGATAAAAGTTTGTTGTATCTTGCCGGCTCACAACCGATGTTGCAGCCTTCTAAAAGGTCGAGGGTTACAATTGCATCGATGTTTAATAGTAAGTGTGAATTAATAAATAGATCTCTTTTTGTTAAATTTAAATATGCTTTTGAACTTTGACTATTCTATTTTATAAGCTATGTGTATACGAGAAACCTAAGAGTTTTTGAAACCTAAGGTCCGTGAGTCCCGATACTAGTCTATGTGGGGTGTCAAAAGCCTGGTCACTTAACCGCAAGGTTGGGATGTGCCGAGACGAAAGTCGCTACATGGGATGATCTCGCCTTCAAACTCATTATTCTCGGGTAGAACGTGAAACATAGAATTTTGCAAAACGTTGATCCATGGTTGAAATTCAAAATAGCACATACACCTAAGATATAATAATTGTCGGGAGTGAAAAGTTCACAAGTTGCAAATATGAGTAGTGTTAGCATCTTAACTGATAATTAACAATGATTTTGTTTTAAGCTTGGTTTGGAGCAAGTGAAAAGTCAGGGACGATGAATTTATCCTTTTCGGGGCATTCTCGGATCGAAATGCATCTTGTTCTATGATCCCTAAAAGTTATAAAATAACGAAAGTCAAACGTTCTAGTTAGTTGCTTAATATGAAAAGTACAAAAAATGAGAAAAATGAAAAATACAAAAATATGTGTAGGAATAAGAGTATATATTTAAAAAATGGTAAAGACGGGGCTTTTCAAAACTTATGAGTCTTTACTTCCCCTCGACAAACACTTAGCTACTTTTCGAGGTTATTAGTCGAGGGGGATCGAGATTCTTAGTTTTCTAAGTGCTTACTTCATAGCATTGCGTGAGGACACGACAATGTCTTAGTATGGGGGATTTTGGTATGTGCTTAATTACACATACCGTTTTCCATCAAAACCGGACTTAAATGACCAAAAACGTACCAAAAATACATTGTATTTGTATGTTTTCACTTATATTGTGCAGGTAACGGATAATCAAGAAAAGGACAAAATCAAAGCCAAAACAACAAGAAACGAGCACGGGAACGGAAAGAGCGTGATGAAGTCAAAATCAAGTCAAAAAGTCAAAGTCAAAGTCAACTCCGGAAAGTCAAAGACAAAACCAAGGCCGACATCGAAGAAATACTTAATGGGCCAACCCACACCCATCTAATGGGCTGGGTCAGCCCATTAAGCTATTTACACAAAGACTAAAAGCCCAACTATAACTTGAGGGGCTTAAACTGCCAAACCCTCAAAGTTATACATGCCAAGGACTAATTTTGCAAACAACGATATATAAACCAATGGAGTGGTTGATTTTTGCCATGCCCCAGAAAATTTCCATCGCACAAGGACCATATATGTAATAACATAGATATCATATTGTGGAACTGTTGTTTGCAATCCTCACCAACTTATACCCTGCTTTAAACAAAACAGAGCACAACCTCCTTTCCCGTCATAAACCAACCCATCCCCATCTCTACTATTCACGCTTCCCTATCCCCTCCTCCTCGTTTACTGTTCACCCCCAGCCAAAAACTCATTAAAACCCTTCCCCACCCCCACATGGCCTCTTGCCACCTTGGCAATCCCCAAGAACCTCATTGGACAACAAAAATCAAGGGTTTAGATCATTTACCTTGGGCTCAAAGAGACGTTTAAAAGGCTTTTTTTTTTTTGTTTTTTTTTTTTAGGATGCTTTGTGCTTTCATCTTACACAACTAACACACCCTAGTTTCTGTCTGAGCAAAGAAACAAAATGGGGAGAGGACAAAAGCCCAAAGAAGCCAAGACAGAGTCGTTATATAAATAGGGTCATGGTGTAGCAGTTGGCAAGTAGTTTTGAGTTTTAAGTAGTAGTTTTTAACTTAGCGTAATAGTTAGCTTGTTCTTTTAAAAATCTTGTAACCTGTTTTTTAATTAATGCAATTTCAGTTTTAGCTTAAAAAAAAATTTTTTTTTTTTTTTTTTTTTTTTTTTTTTTTTTTTTTTTTTCTGTTTACCTTAATATTGTGTTAAAAAGTTACCAAAAGTTTTTCAAAAGCTCTTTTAAGATCTCACTTAAGCATTTTATTAATCTGTTTTAAGAAAACTCTAAAGAAACTTAAGAAATTTTTTTATAAAAACCAAAACAAAAATCTCCCTCAAATCACCTCAGCTTTTATGGAAGATAAGAAAACAATGGAAGTGCTTATAGACCTACTAGCTTGTCTTTTTGACAAGCTAGAGCTTTAAGATTGCTTAATTTACCCTGTTTGTGCAAGGGGCTTGTAAGTCTTCCATTTTCCATTTCTGGCTTATTTTCACTGTTCATTAGCTTATTTATGCTTATTTCCTGCTTCTTTATGTTTATCTAGGCTTATGAATGCTTTTTTATTGCTTTTATGTCTTTCATTTGAGTTTTTATGCAAAACTGTCATTATTTGCTTATAAACTGCTTATTGCCTTTTAGCTTATTTAAGTGCTTATTACTGGTTCTTTTACACTTCTTGTTGCTTAATATATACTGCTAATCATCTGTTTTTCAAAACCTTTTCTTAAATTCTGTTTAATCAGTTTTAAAAAGCATTTAGAAAAAATTAAAGGAGTGTTTGGGAGAGTGGTCCAAAGTGGGTCAAAAAGGTGTTTAAAAACCTTTGGGTCATTTGATGAACTTTAACAAGCTTAATTTAGTAGTCTTAATCAGTTATTTTCAAAAGTTTTAAAGTTCAAGCCTGTTTTTAAGCCTTGTCTATTAAGTGGTACAAACTGTTATGACAGAACATGTTTAACAGCTTATTTGGTTAAGGCTTTTCAAAACCAGTTTTTGAGTCTTGTTTTGAGTCATGATTTAGTGTCTAAAGTCAGTAGTGTAATTGTCTTTTCTTTTACTTTTGTTTGCCAAAATTCTGTCTAAGCTTAGTACAAGTGCCTTTCAAGTTAAAATGTTCTTTTTTCATATATCAGATAGTTTAGGATGTTTTTAGCTTTCAAAATTTTTAGCATAAGCTCATTTTATGGCACACTCAATCTGTTTTAACTTTGTTTTAAAATTAAAGCTTATTTTGTAGCTTATTTTTAGGTCTGCTTATTGCCTCTTTAAAAGCCAAAAACTGCACTCTTTGCAACCAACACTTTCCTTAAGTCCTTTTAGTAGCTTAATTGTTCTTCAAATTTTGCTTTCTTTGCATTTCTAGAAAGCCCATAAGCTAAGTTTTTCATTGGTATATCCCATTAGCCATATTTGTTGCTTAAAAATAAGCCCCAAAAGCTGTCCCAAAGGCTATATACCAGTTGTGTATGCGGGTTGTGAAATTTGCTTAATTGGCTTATTTTGGCTTTTCTTTGTTTTTCATGGCTTATTTTCTTTATTTTGCTTATTGTTGTAGCATAGCTTTCTTTCTTTGCTTATTTGAGTTTTGTCCTTAGTTGTTTGCCGCCTAATAGGTAGATTCTCAGTTAAACTTATTTATAGCCCTTTAGTGTAATATAGTAATAAGTAGCTTAATTTCTGCCTTCCATTCTCAGTTATTCTAGTTTTTCAAAAAATTTACCTTTTTTAAAGTTGCTTATTTCTTCTAGTTTTATAAGGTTTTAAAAAGAAAATAAAAAAAAAATTCAAAAAGGGAACTTTTTGGCCCAATTATAGAATAAGCACTTCGAGTGCTTATAGGATTTTTCCTGGCTTATTTGTTTAAGATTTTTCTTAGCTTTTAATTTCCCTTTGTTCTTTACTAGTTTAGCAACTTTTAGTAATTTTCTAGGATTTTTATTTTAAACTTTTGAATTTTTCGTGCATTTAATTTGTTTAAAAACTAAAAAATCATAAAAAATAGAAAAATAATCAAAAAAAATTAATTTTCTTTTTCTGAAAATTTTCTTTTATCATTATTTAGGTTTAGAAATTAAATTTGCATTCGTAGGTCTTAATTTTAGTATACTTGCTTAATTGTCGTGTTTTCTTTAAATCTCGTTTTGTTTTCGTGGTTAATTGCTTAGTTGTTTACTTTTCTTTATTTGTTTTTATATGTTTTCATTTTTAGAAATAGATAATCAATTCAAAATTTTTGAAACCATTCAAATCATTGTCCAAATTAAAACGGGGTCTCAATTCATAATTCTTGGGGTATAAACGACCCGGTGATCACTTACCGGTAAAACGTACGATATTTTCGTGTGATTTTCCTTTTTATTTTTTTTCCTAAAGGGTAATTTTGGAAAAGGTGTACAACTTTCTGAATTTGATACCGAACATATAACACTTATTTTAAGCATCATTTTTATCTCGAGCTAGTATAATTAGTGTATATAACATCAAAACTAATACAAGTTAATCAACAAAACACTTTTCATATTTAATCCCCCTTAATGGGTAATTTGATACATGGATCGTACTCAATTTTTAAAACCATTTGTTTTGAAAATTAGAGCGACGTGGCTCTTGATACCAATTGTGGAAATCGTAGAGGGGGGTGAATACGTTTTCCTTTTAAAATCTTAAAAATGTTTCGTATCAAATCACCGATCAAGCGTGATATAATATGAAGAGTGTTTATATAAATTCTATACCAACAATACATATTCACATCAATGTTCACATCAATCCATGACACAAACACAATCAAAACTATATAAGCAACACAACACACAATTGCAAATATAAATATAGAGCGATAAATGCAAGTATAAATGTAAAGAGATAAGTAAAAGGAAATGCAAACCGGACACGATGATTTATAGTGGTTCGGTCACGAAGCACCTCTTCGCCCTACTCCACTCCCCGAGCACCAAACTCGAGAGTTATCTTCACTAGTCAACAAGCTCCCTTTAGGCGGAGAAAACCGTACACAACGTTGCTTATATCAATTTCCGACACTAAGCTAGATGTCGAGTTCTAATCTTAGCTAGAACCAATCTATCACGACTTCACAACTTCTTCACGACTTCACAACACAACTTCACAACTACACAACTTCTTCACTTCACAACTTCACAACTTCACTTCACAACTTCCCTACACTTCACAACTTCACTACACTTCACATCTTCCCTACACTTCACAACTTTACATCACCAAGACACTACCAAGATCATCATGATCTAACATACCTTCTTATGATCACCATGATCTAACTATTACACAAGTTTGGAATACATGGACTCGATCTATACATTGTGAATGTAAGACATGTCACGAATGCACTAACTAAACTACATAACTTCGCATCTTGATGATAGCGAGAGTTCTTCTCTTGCACTTGAATGGATGGATGATTGGATCACATTTAAACAAACTTATAACAAGTTAAGTGATCAAAGAAAAAGGTTTGAAAGAAGAGTTTAGATCTGAGAAAAACTATGTGCAAAGAGGTGAGAAAATCTGTGGAAACAGTCCACTATTTATAGGAAAAAATATTAATTTTTTATTTGGGCGGTCCCCTTAATTATACAAGGGCGGTCCCCTTAATTATGGCCGGTCCCCTTAATTAATTAAGGGGGCCGCCCATTTTTCAGACGCTCCCTTTTTTGTCTTTTTGTGGGGAAGGTTTTTCTGGAACTTTCTAGCCGTTTTTGGGTAGAAAATTTGAATTCAAAATATTTATTTTGAATAAAACATTTCTTATAAATACAAAAATGTTTTGTATATGTTTTTTAAAAATGTTTGTCCCATTTTATAAAAAAATGTAAGGTTTGGAAAAATAAAAAATTTCTTTGATCATTCAACAAATTAAAGTTTGTTTGTTCATACCTTTAGTGATTTACGTCGGGTGCGAACTTAAATTTGTTGTTGAAGAAAACATGAGACGTCGAAAGATGTTGACGTATGAATTGATGATTTGTGATTACGAGTAACTTAAGCACTTTACGTTATGTGTTATAAGTTACATGTTTGTCATCACCAAAACATGAAGATAATGTATAGATTAAATATCGTAATGTAATATTTCTACCAACAATCTCTCCTTTTTTGACGATGACAAAAAAATGTAAACTATAACTCATAGTAAAATGTATAAGTTACTTGTTTACACTTCTTCTCCCCCTTTTGTCGAAACAAAAAGGTGGACTCCTAGACGAGACTTTTACTACACTTCAGCTCTTCAATCAAAGAGGCGAGCTTGCATCATCCTAAGTGAAGTCTTTATTCTATCAATCCTTTTTAAACAATGACATCCCTTGAAGATTGACTCAAGCAGATCCATGGATCAAATTAGTTGCAAACTCTTAACCTATATCAATGGTTAGTTTCGTGCAAAAAAAAATATAGGGATGAAATACACATATCAAGAAATGTGTAGATGTCTTAAACGGTTGCAAACGTAATGGCTTGGACATTTGCAAATGCTCCCCTTTTGTGTATGCTCCCCATCTTGATTAGGGCACCACAAAATCGAGTAACGGAAAAGTGCTACAAAATAAAGTTAGTA
>BQNB010202962.1:0-10797 GCA_026074375.1 Tanacetum coccineum
GTTGATGTGAATGAGTCTGTTAGTGAATCTGTAGTTGAAAAGCCTACTGTTGAGACTAATGAACCTAAGACTGCTAGGATAGAAAATGGAGCCCCAATTATTGAGGATTGGGTGTCTAAAGGTGAGGAACAAGATGAGCCTAAATTTCAAAGTGTTAAACCTAATTTTACTAAAATTGAGTTTATTAAACCTAAAACTGATAGGAAATCTGTTGAGCAAATTAGGCAAGACTCATACAGTCAATCTTTCAGTCCATCTAGAAGTCCTAGGGGAAACAAGAGAAACTAGAACCAATAGATGTCTAAAAAGTTAGGGAGTAATTTTGAGATGTTCAACAAAGCTTGTCATGTGTGTGGTAGTTTTGATCATTTGAAGAATGATTGCAATAACTGGTATAATAATTAAAGGTTTGATGTAACACCCCCATTTTTGACATATAGTAGCGGAAGCTAATCTGGGGCATAATCATAGAAAACGACTCATAAAGAGACGTTTTAGAAAATTTAGTTATCATTCAAAATAATCAGAGTTTTACAAAAATAGAGGTCCTAAAATCTACATGAAAACATAAAGTCTGAATGATAAAAAGTTTGGACCTCCTCAAGTCCAATGCCACTCCGTGCCATAGGTTGCTCAATTACCTGAGATAAACATGCTAAAAGGGTCAACACAAAGGTTGAGTGAAATTCATAAGTTTATGATAAATAGTTGAATACAAGTCATCATAGACAGTGGCTTACATTGTTATACACCCATAAATAATAATAATTGCAATTGCATTTACAATTATAATAGTAATAATCGAATACAAGTTATCATAAGTGGTAATAATTGCAACACATACAATTATCATGAAAAACAGTATTATTGCCCTAAGCTCATTATATCAATACGTTAACATGGAAATCACCGTAGTGACATTGGTTGAGGAACAAATGTCCCCGTGGAAAGGTAACTTGCCAAGGTTACCCATTATATCAAATATAGTGCGTTTGGCTACCCTATGAATGGGTATACAAACGGGAGTCATCACCCCCAATAGATCTATTCACAATATTCGCGTTTACTCACAATGCAAGTAATTAATGATTCATGATATGGAAATAGTAGCACTGGAAGGTACTTAGGCAATAATATATCTGGATAGCATACAGTTGGAAAAACACTTGCATTCATGGTTTAAGCATGTATCCCCCTCGTGGGTTTATAAAGCATTAAAAGATTTAAAAGCGAGGCTATGAAATCTCACCTTAACAGGGAAATCTAATTGATGGCAAAAGTATATCAAATGAAATATGTCTGTATGGTAACACGATGTTATCTACTCGAACATGGAAATTCAGTATATCAATTGAAAGAAAGCAGCTTTGTCACGTAACCTGGGATAATATGTCGAGTCTTAGTTTGATTGTCAAATATTCATAATGTTTTATCATATTTGATTTATTAATTTATGGATATAGTGTATCACTGTTCGGGCTATCATAATCCAGAGGCCATGTGGTATCGTTTGAGGGGTCAGGGCACTTTAAATCGTAAACCTAGCAAACTCGTCAAGACGAATACACTAATGGAACCCCTCACATGAAATTCCCTAGTAACGTGATACGATAAGATTTTAACATTTCTTCAAAAGCTAGTTGATGATAAATTACTTTTAATATGAAACGTATTTAATTTATAACGCGTCGATCGATAATTAATAACGATTAATGTGTCGCATTTTAATAAAAACAAGTTTGACAACATTTATTTATAATTTAATAATTTATATAAAAATATATTATTTTATATTTTTAAGAATATCAAATTTACAATATATACCATTGGTTTATAAACATTTACAAAACTAGTCCTTTTAATATATAAAGTATATATTAAATAATCCCTTGACTTTAGAACTTGGCAAAACATACCCTTGAAGTTATAACTTTCATAAAATGACATTTTCAGCCCTTGTACTTAATAATTTCAAAAAGTTACAATATATACCCCTATGCATGAAAATAATTACAAAACTAGTCCAAATTTGCATGCAAGCTTATTTTAAAATTCTAAAAGATATTTGCAGGTTATAGCTTATTAATATAAGCTAAAATAAGATGTTTTAACATAACGAAAGTTTAGATTAACGATTCGTTAAGCTAGAAATCAAAACGGGTCGTTTTAGGGTTTAATAATGAAAACGCTTAGGTTTTTAACTCAAATTCTTTTAAGACTTAACAAAGTGATTATAATATTGTTAGATAAGCTTATTAGGATAGATTATAACAACATTATACAAGTTTAGCTTATAGATTACATAAAAACATGATTTTAGGGTTTATAAGGTACGGTTTGGATCAAAACCTTATAACGAGTAGGTTTTGAGCTCTATATTTTTAACAAGAGTATATTTATGATTATATGAACATAATAAGAGTATTGAAACAGAAATGGAACTTATAGAACCTGGGTTTGAGCTTAATGGTTCAAAAATGGGTCGTATGGGACCTTTTGCATTCGTACGCCTAGAATAACCTTCTCGGGGCTTCAAGACTTGGTTTCTTCACTTGTATTCTGCTCTTGGGACCTCTTAGGACTTCCTTGATCAGTTCTTGGACGCCATTGATAGATAGAAAGAAAGAATGAAGGTGTGAGTTGATTGGTAAAGGGTGCGCATCTATTTATAGTGCAAGAACCCTTGGTGAGCAAGTTTGGGCTAGATAGGTGTCAAGTGCAGGTGCAAGGCTTGTATTTATTTATACATGTCTGTTTTTGGACAGCCGAAACATCAGTTCCCCGGTATTTGGTTGCCTTTACAAACCTTAATTTCCTGATCAACTTAAATACCAGTGAGCATGGTTTGATATTTGAGTCCTCTACAACTTTTAGTTTTACATATTTAGGGGTTACTATACAAAAATCTAGAGATAACAGCCATTTACTATAGGTATGCAGAATTTGCGCACCTTTGCCATTTCAGCTATAACTAATTCATCAGACGACGAATCAGGGTGATTCAATCGGCAAAATGATCACAAGACATAGGGCTACAATCTAGTGTTTTTACTTAATACCCAAAACCTACTGATTTTGCCCAGATCTTATGTTTTATTAACGGATCAGATTCTAAAAACTATGAACTAGTTTAAGGTGTAATGGGTTTGCTATGGTTTTATGATTTTGGTTTAGGGTTAGATGAATTAGGGTTTTAGGATTAGGGTTTAGAATGATTTAGGGATTAGGTTTAGGGTTTAGGAGTTGTGCATTGGGTGTTTGTACATTGTGTTAAAGTGGTGGTAAGATATAAACATGATTTAGGAGGTAAAATGACCTAGTTTGTATTTCATGCACAATTGACTTGTACATTGAGCTTTAGAAGGTTGTACTAGGGTTTAGGAGGGAAAAGATATTCAAAAGTTTGGCATTGTAACTTGTACACATGCTTTGAACATTTGTACACTTGTTTTGACATGTAATTAGGGTTTTTGGAATAAACGTTAACGTATAATGCTTGTTTTGGAATAACGTTGTAAATGGTACGTTAAATGGATAACGTACATGGTAAAAATGATATTTAAACATAGACTTGACATATTAGGATGTTTACATGATACAAACGTAGATAGAATTGGCATAGGTAGTTGCGTGAGCTTGTTTACTTTGGAAATGTAAACTATGTTACATAATGGAATAAAGCAAAAAATTTCCCGTGAAAAAGGTTGTACTTAATTTAATAAGTAGATATTACATTGATGAAAATTTAGGGTTGTTACAGTCCCCCAACCTTAAAGAAATCTCGTCCCGAGATTTAGTTGGATGATGGAGTAATGTTTAAAAATAGATGAGGATACTTAGATAAATCATCAGAAGAATAGGAGAGGTGTTTCCCGGTGAGGCTGAGAAATAGTCTGGTGAAGTCGGGATATAGTCAGGAGAGTGTGTAGAGGAAAAGGCATCCTTAACATCGACATCAGATGGGATGATAATAGGGTAGATATAGTCGGTAGTATTGGAAGACATATTTCTGAAACAACCTAGTGGAAAATAACATAAGTTATTTATATAGAATATAATAGTAGTGTATTATCTGCCATGGAAATTTCTTACACATACTATTCTGGAAACTGTAGTGGCACGGAGGACTTTCTTGGATGGAAAAAGTAGTTATAGTTTAGGTTTTACTCTTGTTCTCTATAACCATGAGCTCTGATACCAATCTGTAACACCCCCATTTTTGACATTTTCTTATAGAGAGAAGCTAATCTGGGGTATTACTTCATGGATCAATAGACATAATCATAGAAAACGACTCATAAAGAGACGTTTTAGAAAATTTAGTTATCATTCAATATCATATCAGAGTTTTACAAAGGAGGTCTCAAAATCTAGAAGAAAACATAAAGTTTGAATGACAACAAGTTTGGACGTCCTTGTAACATTTCCGTATTTTCAGGTCATTTACAACGTCATATATTTCACTAATTTTTTTTTCTCGTACGTGTTTACTTTTAATTTTATTAGTTAAGTTAAATCGCGTAAGCTATAAATTATCAATTAGCGTAAACGAGGACACCAAACGAATTAAAGTTTTCGTCAAGCGAGCAATATATTATTTTTACGAAAGTAATAATCAACTTTTTTATATTTTATTTTTATTGGTTACGTAAATTGTTTACGTTTCGGATTTAATTAAATTACGTTTAAGCATATCCGGATCAACAAAAAAATTATTCTCACTTCAACAAATACTTATGTTATTAACAAATGCTCAAGTTTTATAAAAACTTTCCTATATTCATCACTTGGAGCCGAATTTTCCATGAAATAAAATAAAACCAATACATACACTTTACATAAATCTTTTACAATATGTTTAAAGTTTACCAACTTAATATTAGGCAGTAATACTTTATTTTGCAAATAAGATATTTGCTAGTCTAATTCATCCCTAAATTTCATGAGATGATTTATAGTTTAGGGATCCATAGTCATTAAAACCTTAAAGACTTTACAAAAGTTTGATCCAAAGACTCCTTAATTATCTCATTGTGTTTACTTTGGACTAGTCTTAGGACTATACAAAAGCTTGCACTAGTAAGTAAATCACACAACTTCTCATTTGACAAAGAAAAACTTCCACCATATACTCCCTTTGTCTCTCTAAAACCCTCACGGACCAACATCCAAACCACCATCATATCTATGCAAAAATTTTTTATTTACAACACTATTCTAATATTCCTATTTCATATCTATATGACCTACCAAGGAAAGGATTTGGAGGCTTGGTTAATGCCTTTCCAGAAGTTAGCAAAGAAAAGGAAAATTTGGGGTTTACTGCAAAATGAAATTAGGATTTCTAGTTTTGCCAAGCTAGGGCTTTGTAATCTAAACAAGGCTTAGATGTGTTTTGTCATTCATCATACAATCACCATAAGGTTATCTATCTAAACCATTTATGTCTTTACAAGTGATCTTTTTCATGTGTTTATATGTTCTATTTAGCAATATCACCATTTAGGATACTTTTAAACATGTAAAACATATTTCTACTTGTGATCATGGTTTTGAACATTTTTACATATGTTATGAGGTTGATAATATCATGAAATAATGGATATATAAGTATTGTAACATGTTGGTTAAGTGTAAACATGTATATGTATAAACTTGTAATTTAAAGTTACTTAAGAAAGTTTAAGGTTTTTAAGCCTTGTTAAGGACTTGATACTTTGGAACTCATGGACACAATATGGATCTTGGACTCTATTATATGTAAGACAGGTATATAATACTTCTTGGAAAACTTGTGGTAAATTATTAAGTTAAAAGGTATATAGAACAAGTTATAAAAATGGATATGTATAAGTATTATAAAGAGGATGATTTTGGTCCGAATTTTTGGACATGGATTTTATATTTTATAAAAATAGTACGTCTCATGACGATTTCAAAATGATAAGAAACTCAAAAAACCGATTTATAACAAAAAAGATACGACGATTACAAGTTTACGATAATTAATACTTTTATAAAAATAATTTTATAAAAAGTTACTGTTCATCAGGGACTTTATTTTTGGAAAAACATCATAAATAAATAGAACTTTTAAATACGAAGACGTACTCGAAAGAATCGCTAAAAACGGAGTTAAAACGAATAAGTTACGACATTTACGAGATTTACGATAACTAAATCTATAAAAATAAATATATAACTGTTATGAACAGTAAAATCACTATTCATCAGAAAAACTCAAATTTTGAAAATGTTATATTTTGATAACTCGTCTTAATACGAAGGCGTGGACGTAAGAAACGAAAGAAACGGACTTAAAACGAGAAAGTTACGCCAGTTTTACTAAAGTATACTTATAAACATTTTTACTTTATAAATATGATTTCACTAAAACGATTAGATGGTGATGTAGCTATATAGAATTATATGTGGTATTAGTTAATCAAAGTACTATATTACTAGGGAGTTTCATAATGAGGCCTCTTCGGGGTGGCGTATCGACGAGTTGTTGGATTTACGATTTAAAGTGTCCTAGCTCCTCATACGTCACTACATGACCTCTTAATTATGATAGCCCGAACGATAGTATGATGAGCTATACGACCTATAAATAATCAAAGTGTTTAGTACTTATACGACATATATTGGATTAGGTTGCATTCGATCGTAATCGTGACGCATTTTCTATTGTGAATACTTGTTGATTACCATTCACTCGAGGTGAGTTCATAGCCCCCTTTTTACTACGTGATTGTTTTACAAAATCTACGGGGTGAATTACATTGCTTGTTTTACTATTGGACACAAGTGTTTTTCTAAGTGTTTTCAAAGTGTTTACAAAGTGTATGCTATCCAGATTACTGCCTGAATATTATTGCTAAGTTACCTTATTGCCGTGAAGTCCCTATTTATCATGAACCGTTAATTGCTATTGTAGTAAGCGCGAGTGTTGTGGATAGATCTATCGGGACTGACAATCCCCACCTTTCCTTGGGTCACTAGTTTGATCAAGGTGCATTTAACATTGAGAGGTGTTAGGTTGTTGGCAAGCATCCTATATTCTGATTGGGGCACAAATCTAGTTAAGGCTTCGGGGTCATGAGCTTAGTGCAATAATAAACGTTTTGGACTACTGAATGTGTTTCAGAGTCTACTATTACTTCGATCTTGTGGTCCACCCTTTTTACCGATAAACCTATGATTTCACTCAACCTTTGTGTTGACTTTTAGCATGTAATTTCAGGTCCTAGGGTATGAAGATTGGAGGGGAGCCGTGGCGGATATCAATGAAGACGGATTCTGTGTTTTATCTATATTCAATGACTATGTAGTAAAACACTGACTATGATATACTAAGTAGTAATGCGGAATCCTTAATAAAGTATAAGAAGAACAATGAAAAACTTATAATAAATTTCATATTAATCTGCTTTGAGTATTACAAATACTAACTATGAGATATGATTTTGTTGAGATATATTGATTGCTCGTTGTCTTAATATGCCAAGATGGATCCTTTTATAGGACCAAGGATAAACCCCCCTAACAGGCTACAAACGACGTACCATATCTTTTCTAAAATATCTCATACATATCTCTAAACTGCTTGCGTTACTAACTAATTTCCTACTATCCGGTATAACTAATTGATCCAGTTATTTAACCATTTATGTACCTGTCAGTACTAACTATAACTATCAGTTACTAACTATTAATACTGTCTGCGTATTAAGTTTAGGAAAAATGTAATTCCCAACAATCATCCTTAAACATGAACTGTTGAACTCTTTTAAAATTCATGTTTCTTCCAGATTAACTTTCTTTAAGCGCATAGCAGGATGTATCTCAAAACACTTTTAAACATTTCTTGAGGCTTTCTAAACACTATCATCTTCAGCAGCAACTTTGTCTTCTCAGCAACACAGCAACATCTTTTCAGCATTATCCAACTAGTTGATTTGTAGTTCTTTGGCAACTACCAGCATAAACGGATTTGATGTTCCTTTACAGTAGCCGTTTGCTCTGGGTAGTTAACTCTTTATTTTAAAAAAAATGTGATGTTAATTCCATACAGTTTTGTGGTAAACTCGTCAACCATAACGGAAAATTGATTTTGTCTTACCAATACCTCGTTTGCTTTTGACTAGCCAAATGGCCTTCAATTGCACATAACATGGTGCTAATGATAAACATATGTTTTTAGCAAACTATTTGCTATCAAAGATTATGATTAGTCTTTACCAGAGAACTGTCTTGATCTTGGATAGCCAACTCTTCACTAAATAAAAGCAAGGTAGTTGACGAAGCCTACAATTTTTGGTAAATGTTCAACCATAAATGGATTTGAGAAGTCATTACCAAAAGCCGTTTGCTTATGATCTAACCCAGTTATTATGCCTGTTAGTCATAGGTGAACTGATGACCATTTGTTGTGTGTTTGAAATAAACACCTCAACGATCCTCCTCATCTCTATTAGATGTCTTCAGGATTCTTACTCTACAGTAGCTTATGACAAAATCTAACTCAACTCTAATGCCATTGTATTGTCTTTTCTTCAGACTCTAACTTTAATTTTAAAAGCATTTGCAACAATACTTTCTTTCTCAAAGGATACTTTTTCTCTACAAGCATATGAATGACTAATCCTGCCTCAGTCATTAAAGTATGTACCCCTGAAGAACCATGTAGCTTCCAACTTACTATATTCCAATCCTGCTATGAGTTCCAAAACTTATCTTCATCATCTTGATTGAACATAATCATCAAATCTCCCCAAAGTACTCTATCAATCTTCAGGTTATCTCAATTCTTGATATCTGTCCACACGAGTTGATACTCAAACATTCAATATCTCTATTAAATATGGGAAAGCACCCTCATCAGAGATTAAGTATCTCTTTGTCCTTGCTTCTACTCACCACCTTATGATTAATCTCTCTAAGTGTTTCAGCTTTATCAACTATAGGTTAGTTCCAAGACACTTAATTTTCATCTTTGATAGGATACATTATGTCATAGTCATTTCATAATTCTACTTCTTTTTATCCTCATCTAGAGGCTATATCAGTTTAAAATGCCCAGCTCTCATTCTACTTTTCTCACTATCTTCCCTAGAAGTGTTTGTCTGAATTTTCTTTTCCTTGACTTCATCTTTTTCCTAGTACCAAGTTTTCTTTTTTCTAGTAATTTCTTCCTTCTTTATCTTCTTCTTGACCATTTCAATCTAAGAATCAATTCACATTTTCAATTCATCTTTTTGGATCAGTTTTTTTTACTCTTCAAGGCAGGACCCAATAGAAATGAATCTCATCTGGACCTCTTAATCTTTTCCTACAGTGCTTGTATTTCCTCAAAATTCTTGGTTTTCAATTCAGAATGCTTGAAGTTTATCTTACCATACTTCAGTTAGGTCATCATTTGATTTCTCAGTTGATTCTTTGTAGGTGGTCTGTTCTGATAGTCTGATCTTTGTGAGCAATGCAATTTGTCTTTGAGCAACATTGTGTCATGAAGGAATTTATGCTCCTTTTCCTTCTTATGGATAAATTGCTCTCTTTTTCTTCTTGCAATGCTTCTGCAAGAAGTATACCTGCTTGGGGGAGGGTGGGTGGGGGCCGGGGGGCTGACGAGGAATCACTCAATTCCTTGCCCTTTATATCATATATTTTTCTTATGAGAGACTCATTGTAGCTTTTTTCGTCAGCTTATCTGTTTACTTTCTTCTTCACTTTCCACTCTTTTGTATTTTCTTAGCCATTTCTTCATTCACTTGCAAGATGTTTAAACTTCTCTATCAGCTTTCGGACATACCATCAGATTCACTTCTCAGTTTCATCCTCACATCTTCCTATTTCGTCTTTCCTTTGTTCTTATTGGATCAATTTTGGAAGGAGGCTTTAATGGCAGAAGTGATCTTGTGGGTGTAGGCCTTAGGTCTGTTCAGTTTCTTGAATATCCTTCACTCTACACCTTTCTCCTTCTCTCTTGAAAACTGACTTTGGCTTTGACTTCATGTTGAGAAGACCTTTAGCTATTGTTTTTTCATCTCAACAATATTGTAGAAGTAGGTGGTGGTTGAGTAGTTCGAGTCAGCATCTTCCCTTCTTTCCAGTATGATTCATCTCGTACCTTTCCTCTTGCTTCCATCGTGTACCTTTCAACTTGCTCATCCGGTACATCTTCTAGCCTGTTCATGTTTTGCTTTTTTATCATTTTTTTTTTTTCAGGTACTCAAATATTGGTCTGTCAGTACTAACTTTCTCCTTGTCAGTACTAACTTTCTCCTTGTCAGTACTAAGTACATCTTCAGTACTAAGTACATCTTCAGCATTCTCCTTCTCTTTACCCACTATATCTCTTGTCCTTCCCTCATCTTGAGCATTCTCCAGCTTTCCATATTAGTCAACGGGTAACTTCAGGAATCTCAGCGAATAGAGGAATCTCTATGGATGAAGGGATCACCTTTAGAAACTTCCTCCCCTGTTTGGATACAGACTCTTTGTTCACCCTTTGTTTCTTTGTGGATCTCTTTCTTGCCAATCTTTGCTTTAAGGAGACATTTTGCATCCATGCTCTATGATATTTGATTATAGGTGTAGCTTGCTTCTTGAGCTTTTTGATCTTAGCCTTCAAGTGTTGTATTTCTTTGGCTTGATCTGAAACATGTGTACATAAAGAGATACAAAGGTCATAGACACTTTGGAGAGTCATGTCACCCTCATTCCCTGAAAGGGATTTATCACTGGATGAATGACCTCCAAGATTCCCACCAGAGGTTTCGGGGATAGAATCAG
>BQNB010202963.1:0-10797 GCA_026074375.1 Tanacetum coccineum
TATCAGTACTAACTATATCTAACAGACTTAACTTTAATACTAACAGTATTAAGTCCGTTTACAATATTTTCCTAACATGGAAGATATCAAGCGTGGTCCCTACTCCAAGAAATCCCCAATGCGCCGTATCCAATCCTTGGATACGTCGTATCGAACCGACCTCTAGACCTTATAAATAGAAAACTCAAAAATGAGTTTAAAGTGTGCTAAATCATATTCTCGATACCTAAACCATAAAAGTCGATTTTCAGAAGAGAAAAAGAGCAGAAGAGGTCGAGCAACGTTATCAATTCCATAAGAGACATCGTGTAATTCCATATACTTTAGTAATCATTCAGTTTTTGGTATCATTCGTTAACTCGGTTAGTTTACCTTGGCTAAATAATTACTCTTGTATTTATTATGAGGTTTGAAGGCCAATACCTTCGGGTATTAGCCATTATTATGAAGATCTGAATGTTTGGTATTTGTTTATCTTGATTTCTTGATTTATCGTTGAATGCCTGTTTATGTTTATCAATTTATACTTGTTTACGCGCTTTTGTATGCGACCTATCATTCAAATGGATCTAGTGATACAGACCAAGTAGATCTAAAGTATGGGATAGCTCTCCATATAGTAATTTATACATCTAGAATAATAGTTACATAAATATTGTCCTTCTAAGTCTGTGTCTAGGTTACGCTTCGGGCTTAACTAGTTAATTGGATATTGCCGATGGTTTATTGATCGTGTTGACTAGCAGGTGACCAAGATAATTCAACAAGTAACGTTCTGATTCCATTTGATAGTTGGACAAGTGGACTACTAGTGTATAAATTGCCATTAAGCGGTAAGTGGGCAAAGTCTCTATGAGCTAGGGTTTAACAAGATCACCATTGCCTTAATCCCTAAGATAGATTATAATCAGCAAATAAGGATGCTTTATGCGGATGCTTTAATTGTGACAGAATTAATGTGTCTAGGTCTTAGGATGATGTAACGCCTAAGTCTTAAGAATGATATGCCACCTCGAGAGAAGAAATCATTGCACTTAATAAACAAACCAACTTTCTAATCGGATTAATAATGGTTAATACAGTTTTCTTATATTTAGCTCGACCACTCTTTTATCTTTTGTTTATTAGCTTGCGTAGGTTAAAGTGTCTTAAATTGATTGTAGTCACCAACCAAACCGTGCCAGTATCTCAGGCTGAAAACCTCATTTTCCCAATAGAATTAGGAACTAGGACTGACATAGGTTTAGAATAGAATAGAATTAACATAGATTAGATAACCAAGATGTTAATTAAATTGATAGATATAACCTCGCTTCAAGTGTTTAACACCTTACTTACCACGAAACTACTACCAATCGGGTACATTGCCCGTTAAAGTGTTGTTTTTGGTTAAGTCAGCAAAATATAAATTTAAAACTTGAATCAATAAAATATACACCACACAACGACACATCAATAAATATTTGATTTTTGAATATGAGGTTGTGATAGTGTGTCTTATAAAAGACATGGAGTGTATGCTTTGACATGAAATTTTTTTAGATTATATGGTGGGGGTATTTGTAGTATATTGGATATCATCACACAATCAAATGGTTAGTGGATTAGTCGAATGCTAGAGAGAGAAACAAAGAAAATGCACACTCCTCTAAAGAGAGAACATGTATGTGTATAAAATGACTAACCACCTCTTCCATAAGATGGAAGAGGCTTATATAGGTGTGTACAAAATCAAACCTAAGGCTATGGTATAGGCTTACACATTGGGCTTTATAACCCGACCCATTTACCGAACATTATACATTAAACGTTAAACTACAAGCTATAATAAATTGGTAAAATACACGGGGTGACCGAATCTTTTTCTAATATCTAACAATCTCCCCCTAAGGGAGGTCACCCCAGAAAATACTCACTTAAGCTCAGCAATCTTCTAATTGATCTTATGTTCAGATCGTATTCTTTGATTCTTCATATGATATCTTGTACTTTGATGTAGTGGTCTTTGTCTTGTGGCTTGCGTTTGTACTTGATATGGGATCTTAAGCTTTCTTAAGATCATCAGCCAAATCTAATCTTTGATCATCATCTTGTGATCTTTCACCGTCTTGTGGTCTTGTGTCTTACGGACCGACATGCTCATACCTTTCTTGATCTTAAAAACTTGAATAACTTGTTCTTTAAGTTCTTTAACTTTAATACTTGGCCACTTCAAGAGGGACGTATGATATCAGAGTTGCGGAAGCTTAGAAACACATGCTTGAGCTTTCATGATTTCTATGAATGTGTTGGTCAAGTATGAGCATCCGGTAATGAACTTGACTTTGCCGGAACATGATGACACCATCTCCATCTTTAAATGAACCTGTAATAAAACAGTTAGCAATAAAGAGAAAATTTGATTTGAAAATCAGTCAACGTGTTACTTAGTAAAAGGGTTTTTGTAACACATCAAGAGTTTTAAGCTTTTGCCAAAGTTCATTAACCATTAATTCGTATACTAGAATAAGTTTGATTCTTGTAGAATCGCACCATCGTTTCTTTCCATTTGACACAAGTTTGATCCATTTAGGATCTCACTAGTCACCTACCAAGAGCTTGTTTAATGTTGGCTCTAGCAGGATTTCCATCTTTACCGTGATACTTAGGTATCACTCAGATGTTCTGGCAATACCACAAGGATAATGCATAGGACTCTTATGATAATCCTTGTTTTCACATCATGTGAAGAACAAGTAAAATGGAATAGTGTCCTAATGAGATTAATTGATGATCTCTTGGATCTAGACTCAATTGTGCGTTTTGGTTTTAGTGATCAGAGGATGGAGCGGACTGCCACCTTTTCAATATCAACTAACTTGGAGTGAGAAAGTCAATAGATAACATGTTTAGTCTCTGTGAGAAATGAAACAGAAATATTTTGAGAGATTCAGAGTGGCTAAGGAGGGTTGTGCATTGCATCACTAGGTCTATGACGACTTTCTTCAATGTCAGCAATCATCATTGTGATTCTGACAGTATATGTATTGACCCGGTTTCTGCCTAAGTGTATGGAGGGCTTCTTTCTTTTCACCATTTATACTAACAATTCTTTTTCATTCTTCAACCCCTTCAGTGCTTACCGAGACTTCATGATTAGTACCTTTTTGGGTTTGTTCCAGTACTAGCTCCATCTCAGTCGACATTATTCCCTTATTCTTACTTTTCCTCCTTTTTTATGTCATACCTAAGGACTTCTACACTAACTAGTGGATTGTCCCTGGGTAAATCCCTTAGGTTCTAGCTGGATCATGGGAACTAATACCTAACCTTACCAACCTTATAACTTCGATAAAGTTAAATGCATGGTCGGTCTTTTTGGTATAATTCACCTTGCCATAAAACCAATTGAAAAACTCAATCGGGTACTTGTGATATAAATATCAAAACATTAAGTACCTTGATTGTTTTTGAATTTTCAGTAACGCTCCCCCTCAACATGTGCATCGATTAAATAAAAATGTTTAGCACAAGGAGGATGGAGTATAAACATAAGTCCATAAGATCACATTTTTTATCAGTTTACATAATTAAATCATATTTTATCCCCTTATCAAAAATTTCAAACCCTTTGATATTTTAGATACCAATGGATTCAAATATTTTGGAAAAACTAGGAGAAAATTGTGCTGATTATTCACAAGCCGAATAAGGAACATATTAATGCTCCCCCTTAATCTATGAGGGTACGTGTGAGTGACAAGTATAAAAGATTTTAAGAGATTTTGAGTTTAACGAAAAACTCTTGAAAAACTTTATACTTGTCACTGAACACCTAAAGATACACTACATAATGATAAGACTGTACAAGACATATTATACATAATAAGATGATATCGACCTGAGTATCACAACGATGAAATCATTCAGTTCGCTAGATAAGTCTGTAGTCAACATCTCTTAACCTTCCACCAACAAAGATTTCAAGACTCTTGATGATTATCCTAATATTAAGTATTCTCTCTATCACCTCCATAAATTCTTTACTCCTCCTTCTATCGTCCTCACACCAAACTCTTGTTTTCATGCTAGGATTGTACTTGAATAGTGTGGAGTCTTTAACCATGTTATCCAGCTTTTAAAGAATCCTAGTCAACGTGCCATCACTGAAATTGTGTACCTCAGTCTCCCTCATCATATTCTTCTGATCCTTCCTATCTCTGTAGATTACGGCTTGTGGCTTGGAAACGATGGTGTAATCTTCTTTGAAAAGAAAATCAGATGCATCCCAGTTCGGTTTAGTGAGGTTTATCTTCGTCTAATAGCTCTTAATGCCGAGTTGCAAGTCTTCCACCCGTTGTCTAATAACAATGTTCCTAATCCACATGTTGACCGCATTGAACAAGTTAACTTTGTCGGATCTAGAAAGATGGTTGAGCTTGTCTTGAAGATGAAGCAAGTACAGGTCTTCAAAGTCATTAGGATACAGATTCTTGAAATTAGATTCTGAGGATGTCTTGTATTCCTGTAATCATCTCTACATTGAACAATCTCTTTACAAGTAGGTGGTAGCTGGTATGTGTTTAATACACATACTTGACCTTTAAAACGTGCTTAATGGACTAAAAACATACAAGAATATATTGTATTAGTGTGTTTAGACATTTTATTGTGCAGGTAATAGGATATTTAAGAAAGGACTAAATGAAGCAAAATGACAAAAATCGAGCACGGGAATGAAAGAGCGTGAGAGACCAGTGTCAAGTGTCAACCAGTCAGAAAAGTAAGTCAAACAGTCTCAAAGTCAACAAGTCAAAGGCGAAACCGAAACGAAGAAATCCTTAATGGACCAACCCGGCACCTATTTTATGGGCCAGGTCGCCATTAAGCCTTTAATTTAAGTATTTTAGGATTGTTAAATGCCAAAGTATATGCTTAAACCCATTATCACTAAACCGGCCCAAAACAATACACATAAGCCTAAATCACATAACACCCGTTAACCCTCATTTAACCATTACACCCTATAACTCTTTACACCGTTAGTCCTTAAGGACTAACATTGTTAGTCCTTAAGGACTAACAAGTTGAACCCCTATAATGCCTTAACCCTTGCACGTACATCCTACACCACTAACTCTCATTAAAAAAACAAACGAACAGTACCCAAACCCTTTTCCCGCCAAACCTAATTCCTCTACTATTCATCATCCCTGTCCCCACCTTCCCCTGCACCATGACAAAATAGTGTCACCCCCTCCTAACCCCCACATAACATTCCATGTTGGCAATCCTCTAAACTCTCATTCGTCCAAGAATTAGGACAAGAAATCAAGGGATAAGGATGATTGAAATTAAGAGAACATCAAATGAATGGATTTGATGAGTTTCGGGACTTACTCAACAAGAAAACACACCTTTGTTTCTATACAGAAGATAACACAGAAGAAATCCAAGACATTGAAGACTTTTATAATAAATCGGGGCCCTGGTAAGCCTAAAAGGCAAGGAGTTTTTATCTAGTATTAACAGCTTTCTTAGTTTAAAATTTAGCTTATGAACTTTTTATTCAAAGTCTTTGTAATGTTTTAAAATTTAATAACATTTGAGGTTTATATGTTTTTAATAGTGTTGTGTTTTTAAGTTATTATTCCATTGATATTAAAAGTGTTTTATAAGCTCTTTATAAGCTTATATTTACTCTTATAAGTTGTTTACTTAAGTTTTACAAGCTCTTTCCAAAGTTTGTAAGGTTTAAGTCTGTTTTTTTTTTTTTTTATACAAAAATTACTCTCAAAAAGCTCATTTGGAAAGATAATACAGAAAAGGAGGGCTTCTGGTTTTTACTAGCTTGTCACTTGATAAGCTAGAGCCTTGTAGATCAGGCTTATTATAAGCACTTCTTGCCCTGTTTAGAGCAAGGCTTTGTAAGTCTTTTACTTTTCTCACTTTTAGCTTTAAATTGACTTATTGCTTAATTACCTGTTTTAAACATCTTATTTATCTTGTTTTGGTCTTTAGTTGTTAGTAGTGATTACTTGTTGCTTATCTCTTCATTTGTTTAAGTTTTTTTCATTAAAATTGCCTAGTTTAGCATTTTATAGCTTTTTATTCTAGCTTATTGTTTACTGCTTATTTGTGGTTGTTATTTGCTCATCAGACCTTAATATACTTATCTAATAATCTGTTTTCACTTTTCAAAGTATTTCCTAACCTATTTTAGCTTTAAAAATGATCTTTTATGTTAAAGGGTGTTAGCATAAGGTGCAAAACGGGTCAAATCTGTGGTTTTATTGGTTTGGGTCACTAAGCCAATTTTAACAAGCTCTTTTAAGTAGTGTTAATCTGTTTTTATAAGTTTTTCAAGTTTTAAATTTATTTTTAAGGTTTTAAGTTTGCAAGGTTTGAATCTGTGGTTCCTTAGTTTCAACTTTCAGCTTATTTGATTAAAGTTAGAACTATGGCTTTTAGATGTTGTTTTCATGTTTATTATAGGTGAGTTATGCAGTAGTATAAGTCTAAATAGGTTTGCATTTACCATTTGGAGTCTTTGTCAAAAATCTGTTAAGTCATTTTAACTCATAAAAAAGCCCACTTTTCCAAAGCAAATTTAGATAAGTTAAAATAGTTTTTAACTTTTGAAAGTTCTTGCATAAGTAGTTTGTAGCCCATATTTGATTTGTTTCAGCTTATTTTATGTTTTGAAGTTCTTTAACTAGCTTATTTATAGGGCTGCAAAAGCAAATTTCTCTTTTAAGAAAAACCAAAAATAGTGCAATCTGAGTGTAGCCAGCTTTTTCACAAGACTTTTTCATGGCTCATTTGATTTTCAAAATGTTTTCTCTTTGCTGCTTATTGTAGCTTATTGGACAAGCTTTTCAGTGGTATAAGCCACTTCGCCATAAGGATCCACTAACTAGCTTAAAAATAAGCTAGAAAGTGCCTTCTTGGCTGTTTGGCTAACTGTTTTGGCCATTTTGCTTATTTGCGTTTTAATGGCTTTTTGCTTGATTTCTTTGTTAATTTTGTTTTTAATTCGGTTATTAGTGTAGTATAATTTATATGTTACTTATTTGTCTTTTTGTTGCTTATTAGTTCTAAAAAAGTATAACAGTTTAGCCATTTAGTCTTTTAGTTTAGTTAAGCATTTTGCCATCTATTAGAGCTTATTTCTGAGCTTATTTGAGTGTTTTAAAAATAATTCCTTTACAAAAGTTGCTTAAAATTTGCTTATCTAAAAAGTTGTAAAAAATTTTAGCAAATAAAAATATGTTGGGAATTGAGGGAAATCAAGGCGTTGAGCAGGCTCGAACCTGACCTCAACCTCACCTCAACAACATAATTTAACACACACTACACAACCAACAGCGCACTTGGGTCTTTTCCCGTTATGACTTGCACCTATTTCTTTTAACCTTCTTTTTTGGCCTTTTAAAGCTAACAAACGGCGCGCGCTGCTATTAAAGCTTTTTTGGATAAGCTGTTCCACCCGTTTTGTATTTTTCCACTTGGTTTAGCTTACTCTTAAGCACTTTTTGTAATTTTTTCAGATTTTTTATAAACAGTTTAGTATTTTTAATATTTAACTTAGATAAAAACTGTTTTTAATTCATAAAAAATTAAATAAAAGTCAAAAAAGTATAATTCTTTTTTTAATGTTCTTTTATCATTTAGGATTGTTAAAAATTGATTTTGCTTTCGTAGGGTTAAATTTGTAGAATTTGTTTTTTTAAAGAACGGGGTTTGGTCCCGTTATCGTTTTTCTTCGTTTTGTTTACTTTAATTGCTTACGTCTTTGGTTTACTTTTATTTGTTCTTATATTTTAGTCATTTAGGATTTATAAAAAGTTAAAAAATCATTTTAGGATTAAAATTTGATAATTTAAGTTTTAAGTCACTTTTTAGGTTTCCCGTTATCGTTTTTAGTAATTTTGCTTTAATTACTTTCGTTTTTAGTTTGCCTTACTTGTTTTTCCCGTAGAATAAAAAAAAACCAATCAAAATCTTGTTATATTCAAACATCAAATATCAAACCGACTTTCGCGTCTAAAATTTGCACTCCTCGTAGGAAAAAACGACCGGGATTATCATATACTACTCGGATTTCATTGATTTTCTTTCTTTAAACTTTTTCAAGGGTCACTTGATTTGGTTTGGTTAATATAAGTAGTATTATTATTTATATATACCTAAAGCTTGAAATCAATTTTTGGCGCCGCTGCCGGGTAGGAGTGTAAGACGATTGTCGTTTCCGCCGTTTGACAATTAGTGCTTTGAAGATCCTTCCGTGTGAAGTTATTTTGCTTATTTTCTTATAAAAATAAAAAAAATACAAAAAGATTTTCTTTTTTTTTATTATTATGTATATAAGACAAGAAAAATCAAAAATATAAAAAATTGTCCTTATATATAAATAAAATGAATCAATTATATAATACTCTCAACCTTGAGTATTATCGTTAATAAGTTCCCAAACCAAAGATCAAAAACTTGCCTTTTGTGTCACTTTCGAGGTACGGATCACCTTTGAAAGTTAAACAAACTATAAGAGGGGTATAAGGAGGGTTGTTCCGAGGAACTACGACCCTAAAGGAGAAGGTTTTTAATAGCTTCATGCTTTCCTACTCCTCCGCTTCTTTGTGCGTTTTTCTTTTAGAGAGCTACCGTGAAGCTTGTTGATTATTAGGTTTAAGTTGTCTTATCTCATTGTCCGTTATTAAAATAAATCTTTGTGAATCAATTATTGAAAAACCAAAAAAAAAAAAATTAGTATAATTTCTCTTTTTATATTTCTTTTTAGTGCATGAGCACTCGATCTTCGACTAGGAATCTTTTTCCACCACTCGAAGATCCCGAACGTACAATTCGAAGAAGAACTCGCGTTGATCCTAATTCATTGAATGATTTTGAAGAAATCAATATGGCCGCTAACGGAAACGGTGATGATAGAATACCTCCCGCGGGAGGTGGTTTACTAGTTCCCGACCTCCGAACGATGGAGGAGTTGTGCCAACCAACTTTGAATGGTCGGGGTGGACCAATTGCCCCGATTGCAATTCAGGCAACTAATTTTGGACTTAAGAATGACATGATTCAACAAGTTCAAAATTCGTGTCCATTTCGTGGACCGGGTGATGATGCCAACAAGCATCTTGACAAGTTTTTGCATGTCACCCAAAGTATGAAAGTGAATAGGGTCTCCGATGACGCCCTTCGTCTATATCTATTCCCTTACTCCTTGCAACATCGTGCCACCGAATGGTTTGATCGTTTGCCAAGGAATTCTATCACCACCTTTGACCAAATGGTAAAAATATTTCTCGTAAAATACTTCCCGCCCTCTATGGTGACCAAGTTGAGAAATGATATTACGAATTTCCATCAAGAACCCGATGAATCATTATTCGAAGCATGGGAACGTTACAATCTTTCAATTGATCGATGTCCTAACCACAACATGTTACCTGAGACTCAAATAGATACTTTCTATAACGGGTTAACATTAAGGCATTGTGATACTATCAACGCTGCTGCCGGTGGTACTCTTATGAAAAGATGACCCGAAGAGTGCTATGATCTCATCGAGAATATGACCGCTCACCAAAATGATTGGGACACTTCAGCCCAACGGAGTGAGTCATCTAGTTCTATCACTTCTTCTAATCCGGAAATAGCAGCCTTAAGCTTGAAATGGCGGAAATCAACAAGAACTTAATAAAAATGCTTCAAAAAAACCAACAAGTTAATTCTGTAACACCGAATTGCAAAACTTGTGGTGGTCCTCATTCTTACATTAATTGTCCAGCCTTCGTTGGCCAAACTCAGAACGTATATGTTGCGGGAGCCTACAATCAAGGTGGTAATACTTACCACCCTCAAGGTAACCATAATTTGCTTAGCTATCGTTCGGACAATTATCTCGGACCACCAGGGTTCAATGTGAATCAAAATCAAAATCGAAACAATCAAAATCAGAATCAGAATAGGAATCAAGGAAACAACCAAGGTCAAAACCAATTTTTCCAAGGAGCTAATAATGTTCAAAACCCAACTCCGACTTATCAAGCCCCTGCTCTGGCTTATCAAGCCCCGCCTTACCAAGCTTCGGTTCATCAAGCTCTGATTCCTCAACCGCAAGTTTAAAGAATGCCGAATTCTCGAACTACATGAAGGCAAATGATGACATTTTGAAAAACATGCAAACCAACAAGACTACATTGACCAATTCTACTAATGATCTTAAGAATATGTTGGGTTAATTCATGAAAATAAATACCGCTTCATCCTCGGGATCGGGAACACTCCCTAGTAATACCATTACTAACCCGAGGGAAGATTTGAAAGTGTTAGCCTTAATTATATTAAGTCAAACAAGAATGTTATCGGTCTTAGAAAGTTAAACTAGGTCTTGTATTGTAATAGGCTAGTTGGGTTCAACGGGCTTGGATTGTAATCTAATATTGTCCGTGTTTCGGGCTCAAAGCCTAAGTTTACCCAAGCCTGACCCAAGTTACAAAGCCCATTCGCCTACTAGAAGGCTTAGGTATAAAAGAAACCCTCTCCACACATAGAGAGGGTGTTGGTTGCATTTGTCACACACTTGTAACTCACCTTTCTCTCTCTAATCTAACCTTTCCTAGTTCTTTTCTCTCTTTACTTTTCTTTCTTCTTTGTCAGCTCACACTAGGGCTTATTAGAGCTTATTCGAGTTTGCTTATTGTTGTGAAGGATTATTATAAGGCCAACATGTGGTATCACTCGCCAAGGGGTGTTTAGTGTTTGATTTTTGTGGTTTACATAAGCAAACCGTGGCTTATT
>BQNB010202964.1:0-10797 GCA_026074375.1 Tanacetum coccineum
TGGGACATACGACCCGGGAATATCTCTTCCGGAATCTTTTTTATAATTGATTCTTATATATTTAATCTCTTTGTGTAGATTTTGGCCCTTTTGTGGAATTTGACCTTTTGCCTTGGTCAAGGGCATTCGGTCAGGATCTGTATTAGGGTTGCTATATAAGTGTGTACGAACTTGCGAATCACTCTACCCCAAACCTTAACCCAGTAACAAGGCAAAATTCTTCCCTCCCAAATTGTATTTGAATATTATCAACTATATGGTAATACAAAGGAACAATATCTGTTTCATCACCTAATAACTCCAGTTGACTACCTAATATAAAATGTATTAAAATACAATTCTTAGTTCAATCATCTTGATCTAAAAACCAACCAAAACAAGTTTTCCTAAATAATGCTTCCCGTGGAGTGCCACTAATTTTTTCTCTAATTGTTTTAATCAAACATAACCTACTTCTACGTGTCACAAGAACACGAGGTACCTAAATTAACAAAAATAAAATATACATATATTACTACGCATATAAACATCAAATAAAAAATAAATGATAATTTAACATAAAAAAATTATACCTCGTAATTGCTCAAATTCATCTTATACAAAACAAGTAAAACACGCAGTCACCAACAACAAAAATACCGCCACAACACCGCCTCAAAACCACCAAAAAACACAACTACACCACAACAATACCCAAAGCCACAACACAACTTAGGAGAATTTTTTCGAATCAACTACTGATTTTTTCTACACTTTAACTATGAATATCTTAAAGACTCTATCAACTATCTTTTATACATGCAAGACTTGTTCCAAATTGTAAAAAACTACAAAATACTACTGCTATGGCATTGATATGTCATTTCGTTGCTATGAATGGTAAAATCAGGCGCGCTTCCCAAAATGATCATCACTTAATATGTTGCGCGATCAACTTTAATATTCTGACAACTTTTTAACTCATCACCACACACTATGCGCGATCAACCTACGTGTACAACTAGGGCTTAATTTTTCGTTTTGTTACTTACTAAGGGCAAGCATGGCCTGACACGTGTTGATCACTCTTATCACAACAAACCATGCGCGATCAACATGGTTACTTTGGTAATGTCAGACTTGACATGTTGTCTGCTAGAAAAGCCATTTTAAATATGATTACTTACGTAAAAAACACTATAAAATAAGAAAATGACAAAAGTAAGTGAAAAAGTGAAGCAAAATAAGGTTATGTGTCAGTAAACTCACTAGTCCTAGTGGTTTTATGAAAACCCTTCTCTAAAGGTATGGACGATAGATCCAAAAGTAATAACCATGTAACAAACAACTAAAAACACTATTATTCCATTCTTGACTGTCAAAATTGGCATAACAAACAAGCCGTAAGATGTGATAATCATCTTAACAGAGTAAAAAACATGTTGCCCGCTTTCCTTCCATTACTATGTAAATTCTTATTAAAAATTATATATAATAAAGACAATAAATGGGACTTTTAGAAAAACCTGTTTAGGGTGCGTTTGGTTTGTAACTATCGGAATCATACAATCACAATCACACCCATTATAAATGTTTGGTTACCCATATTAGAAATCAATCTATATAATCATACCCATACATCCATTCCAGGGGAGAGAGGCTGGTATGTAACTCATTCCTGTGGGCCCTCTTATACTTTTTTTCTCCTCCACCAAAATTTACTATCTTCTTCTTTATTTGCATTTGTTCATCAAAATTTCCATCAGTTTTTCTTCTCTAAATCAAATAATCTTCCTCCATATCAAGAAGTTTCATTCTTTTTTGGTCTTGCAAATCAAACAATCTTGTAAAGTGTTTTCAACTCATCTTAAATTAAAAACCCAATACTTATATTGTTGCAGACCACAATCAAATTATAATGATGCTTAGTTTATTTTATGGCTACTTGACTACAATAAATTCGATTTTTGTTTTATGATTTTCGCTTCTAATGTTGCTCATATATTTTAAGTTGAAGTTGAAGATGGCAATGATTTTTTGGTGTGTTTTCTAACAATGTCATTGTTATGGGTTCAAAGTGCTTATCAAGATTTTATCTAAAGACACTTACCAAGATTTTTGTGGTGTATTTTCTAACAGTATATTTGCTATGTTTTATATTTAGTTTTTAGAAAAGATAAAAAAGTGCGGTATGTGGATTTGTTGAAGATGAAAGTATTGTGTTAGATGTTTGACTTTAGTCCTAAGGGTATTTTGGTAATTTTGGTACCAGGGGTATTATGGTCATTTTAATTGTATCTTAATTAGTAAGTTTCTTTAGACTTAAGTATTGTATATGTCGGTTGTTTGACATATATATCTACATCTCATAGTTTCCTTTGTATCATCAGACTTTGAAAATAATAGAAATAAGCTTGTTTTGCTCCTAGAGTGTCTGATCTATGTTTTCTATCTTGTTTCTGTTCTGAATTAAAGCTGCTGCTATTATGATATTTGGTCTTTTGCCTATGATTATCCCTATCTAATCCTAACAAATTAGTATCAGAGCGAATTCGATCGATTTGAAGCAAGCTGAAATTTGTTTTGGGTTTATGATCGACATTAGTTTTTGGTTGATTTCAAGATTCAGTATCTTGATATCGTTTGAATTTGATTGTGTTTGGTGGTTGTTGTCGATCAATTTGGAATTTTGCTGTTTTTGGGTTTTCCTTTGTTCATCATTTGTTACTTCTTGCTTGTTAGATTGAAGGGGTTTGTTGATTTGGGAGATAACATAATTAGAATTTGTTGTGGGAGGTTTGTTTCAGTTCATTAGTAAAACCCCATTAGAAAACCAACCCGTTTGAATAGCCATGTCTTCTCAAACATCATCATCTGTTAGTGTTGTTGAGAAGTTCAATGAAAAAGGTAATTTTAGTCTAAGGCTCGTGGCTTCAAGGTTTTTGGTGTTCGATTTAAGTTTTGCTTCTGAGGGGATATATTTTGTTCAAAGTCTGTGCCTCTATGGTTTGCATCAGATTCTGACATAATTAGTTTTGGGCATTTTGGTAATTTGTTTTGGTGGAGAGTGGGCTTGCATTTGAATTTTGGATTTAAGGTTTGCACGTTGTTTTAATGGAATTGGTAGGAATTGTCTTGGAAACTCGTATCATAGGTTTGAAGGCTCCTACGATTTGGTCTGTAAGATTCGTCTACTTTCAATTTGTTTTGCTTTGGAATTTGTTCGTATTTGGACTGTAATTCTTATTCTATAAGTGGGTCATTGGTATTATTATCCGTATCATATTTGGAGCGTTTGAATTATTAGGGCTCATTCGTCAAGTTATTTATTAGCTTGAGTTTGTTTGATACGGATAATAAGTTTGAAGTTGGACCGTAATACTTATCAAATAAGTTGGTCGTTAGAATTTGAATTTGGTATTTGGAATTTCGAATTTGATGATCGATTTTGGTGTTTGAAGACTTGGTAAGAATCAGGTCATTTCGAATTTGTTCGATCGTTAGAAATTTGTTCGTTTAGAAAATTTGGAATCTTCGTTTTTCGGGCTTTTGAAGTTGGTTGCCCGAATTTGATTTCCTTTGTTGAAGATCGTTTGAGCCGATTCGTTTGTTTGGTTGACCGAGTTTGATTTTTCGGTTAACATTTGATTGTTCGTTTTGAAGTCATCGGCATTTGTTTTGGATAAATTTGTTTAGGATTGCTTTTGAGAATTGATCGTTCATTTTGAATTAGGCTAGTATCTTTAGCGTTTGGAATTAGAATTTTTGAATTTGATTTGAAACTTTTGACGTTACTTAGGAGCTAAAATCAAGGTGGAGATTGTTAGATGTTTGACTTTAGTCCTAAGTGTATTTTGGTAATTTTAGTACCAGGGTATTATGGTCATTTTGATAGTATATTAATTAGTAAGTTTCTTTAGACTTAAGTATTGTATATGTTGGTAGTTTGACATATATATCTACATCTCATAGTTTCCTTTGTATCATCAGACTTTGAAAATAATAGAAATAAGCTTGTTTTGCTCCCAAAGTATGTGATCTATGTTTTCTATCTTGTTTCTGTTCTGAATTAAATCTACTGCTATTCTGATATTTGGTCTTTTGCCTATGATTATCCCTATCTAATCCTAACAGTAAATGTCCCGTGTGTCTTTTTTGACGTCTTGCCGGCCGGTGGAGCAGCCGTTCTTAGAGGAGAATAAGAGAAAGGCTCTAAAAGTCACTCATGTGTATATATGCATGATTAATTCCTAGCGATCCACATTTTTTTTCATATTTCATCAAAATTTGTTTTTCATTTTTTGGGGATTCATTATTTTTTTTATTTTATTTCATATTTTTTCAATTTTTTCTATTCTTTCTTTTTTATTAATTTATTTCAATTTATTATTTATTTTATTTTTTTGGGTGATCACAATTTTTTTTTTTGTTCATTTTTTTTATTTGCATAATTTTTTTATTAATTTTTTTTTTATTTTCATAATATTTTTGATTTTATATTATCATTTTTTTTTTGCAGTTTTACATTTTTTTTTTTGTTTTTCAATTAAAAAATTATATTATTTTTTCATTTTTAATTTGTTTTTTCAAGATTATTTATATTTAATTTTTATATTTTTTATTTCATTTTACATTTTATTATTTTTTTTTTTTATTTTTTTTATTTATTATTTTATACATTTATTAAATTCACATTATACTATTTTTATTGTGATTTTTTTTTTTTTTATACTTTTTTTTTATTTTTTGTTCATTTTTTTATTATTTGTTTGTTTCATTTTTTAAGCATTTTTTTTTAAAAAAAAAAAAAAAATTGTTTTTTATAATTGTTGTTTGTTATATTGAATTTTTTTTTTTTCAATTTCAATTTATCATCATTTTTTTCATTTTTTATTTTGTTTTTTTTTTTTCATTTTTTATTCATTTGGTTTTTTTTTTTAAGTTTTTTTTCTTTTTGGGATTTATTTTTTTGATTTCATACAATTTATTTTCTATTTTTTTTTGTTTGGTTTTATTTATTTTTAATAAATTTTCAATTTTTTCATTATTTTTATATCATTTTTTTTAAATTTTTTTTATTTAAACTATTTATTATTTCCTTGTATTAATTAAAACAAACACTATAACTATAAAAAACTAAAAATCAAAATACCTATAATTTAAAAAACCAATATAAACACATAAAAAGAAAAACAAACAAAAACTATAACAAAAAATTCTATAGTATAACCCATAAATAAAAGAACCACACACACACCACCAAAAACAAACACAAATTAGAAAAACCCAAAATAACCCAATCAAAACCAAACCCAAAAAACCCACAACCCCAAAACCACCACACACCACTAAAATAACAAAAAAGATAAATTAAGAAAACAACACAAAAAAAACAAACGAAAGAAAAAGAAACCCCATAAAAAAACCCAAAACCAACCCAAGCCAAACACATAAACCAACCGAAAAACCAAAAACATCCCAATAAAAAAAAAAAAAAACAAAAACCAAATAAACATCCCACCACCAAACAGCCCACAAAATAAAAAAACACCAAAAAAAAAAAAACAAAAAAAAAAAAAAACAACACCAAAAAAACAAACCAATATAAAAAAAGCCAAAAAAACTCTAAAGAAACAACCAACATGAACACAAACCCAAACAAAAAAACCCTAATATACCAACAAAAAACAAAAAACAGAAAAAATCCAAAAAAAAAAAAGCAGAAAAAATAAAATAAAAAAAAAAATGGTTAAAAAACCAAAAAAAAACCCTAAAAAAAACTAAAAATCCGCAAAACACCAGAAAAAAAAATAAAATAAAAAAACCAAAAAAAAAAAAAAAGAATATGACCCACTCCAAAAAACACAAAAAAAAACAAAAAAAAACAAAAAGAAAAAAATAAAAAAAACATAAACAAGCGCAACCACCAAAAAATAACCAACAACCACCAGCCATAGACACCAAAAAACCAAAACAAGAAAAATAAAAACACCAAGGAAAAATAACCAACCCTGAACTAGACAAAAAACAAAAAAAAAAAAAAAAAAAAAAAAAAAAAAAAAAAAAAATAAAAAAAAAAGTAAAAACAAAACACAAACTAAAAAACCAAACCAAATAAGAACAAACCACAAAAAACAAAAAAAAAAAACAACAGCAAAAACAAAAAAAAACACCCCAAAATAAACCCCATAAACAAAAAAAAAAACAAAAACAAAAACTCAAAAACAACAAACAAACAAAAAAAAAAAAAATAAAACCCAAAAAAACCCTAAAAAAAATAAATAACAAACAAAACCAAAACCAACCCAAACCAACAAAAAACCAAAGTCCCCAAAAAAAAAAAACCAAAGATATATAAAAAATACACAAAATCCCAACAGAACCAAAAAAACAAAACCAAAGTAACACAAATCCAAAAAAAAGGAAAAACCTAACAACAACCAAACAACTAACCAACAACAAAAACAACGAATCACCCAAAATTTAACCCAAATCAATCAAAAAAAAATAAAAACAAACAAACACACCAAATAATCAAAAAACAACATGAAAAACCAAAACCAAAAAAAAAAAAACAAAAAAAACAAAACCAAACAAAACACCCAAACCCAAGAAAAAAAAATCAAAAAAACAACCAAAACAAAAAAATAAAAAACAAACATAAACTAAAAAAAAAAACAAAATAAAAAGAAAAACCAACACCCAAAAAAAAACAAAACAAAAATTAAAAGAACAACCACACCACACAACCCAAAACCCAAAAGAACCAACAATAAATAAAAAAACAAACCACAAAAACAAAACAACAAACAAATACAAAAAGTACAAACCAACACAAAACCAAAACAAAAAAGAAAAACCATCCCAAAACCACCAAAAAAAAAATTCAAACCAAAAAAACAAAACATAATAAAAAACACCCAAAAACTTAAAATTAAATACTAAAACCAAACATCCAACAAAAAAAAACAAAACAAAACATAACCCAAAAAAAACAAAAAACAAAACAACAACACAAAAATAGCCAAACAAACAAAAAAAAAAAATCAAAACAAAAAAACCAGAAGAAAAAAAATAAAAACAAAAAAAAAAAAAAACCAAAAATTACAACAAAACAAATACATAACCAAAACCCCACCAAAATAACAACATCAAACGAAACCTGCAAAAAAAAATATAAAAAAAAAACACAACTAAAAAACAATACAAAAAATGACCAAAATAAAACAATCAAAAACACATACTAAAAAAATAATAGACAAAACCCACCCAAAAACCCCCAACCAAAAAAAAAAAAAAAAAAAAGACAAATAAAAAACCGTCCCAAAAAAAAATCAAAAAAACCAAAAAAGAACTACTATACTAAAAAAAACCAAAACCACAAAACTAAAAATATAAAACTAAAACAAAAAAAACACAAACATAACCACCACAATAAATAATAACAAATGAAATAAAAAAACATAGACACCAGAACAAAAAAACCAAAAAAAAAAAACAATAAAAAAACCCAAAAAAAACAAACACAAAAAACCAACAAAAAAACACCGCTAAACACCCAAACCGACCACAAAAAACAAAAACCAAACCACCAAACACCACAAAAGAAAAAAATCAAATAAACAACCCAAAAAAACACAAAATTTTAAAAAAACAATACAAAACCAAAAAACACGCAAATAAAAACCCCCAACAAAAAAAAACCACAAACGAAAACCAAACAATACCACCACAACAAAAACGAAAAAAAATAAAAACAAACCAATGAAATAAAACCACCACAATAAAAAAAAAAAAAATAAACAACCGAAAACCCCAAATACCATCCCACAAGACAAAAAAAAGCAACAAAATCACAAAAAAAAACCAACAAAAAAAAAAAAAAATACCAACCCCACTAAACATAAAACCACAACCAAAACCCCACCCAACAAAACAAAAAAAAAATCCCAAAAGAAAAAAAAAAAAAAACAACTATAATAACCCAAAAAAAAATAAAAAAACCAGACAACATAAAAAATAATAAAAAAAAACCAAATTCTAAAAAACACCCCAAACACATCCAAACAAACCACCAACAAAATTAACATCAAACAAAAAAAAAAATTAAACCTAACTAAAAAAACCCAAAATAAAGATAAAATAAAAAAAAACCAAACAAATAACCTAAAACGCCATACCCAGAAAAAAAAAACCAAATATACACAAACCAATAACCAAACAAAAAAACCAAAATAAACCCAAAAAATAAAATAAACAAAAAAAAAAAAAAACCAAACCAATTAACCCTAAAAAAAAACAACCAAAAAAAAAAAAAAACCAAAAACCAAATAACAAAAAACAATCAAAACCAAAAATAATAAAACCCCACAACAACAAAAAACACATAGCCAAACCCACCCACTACAAAAAACAATAACCCCAAAAACAAAAAACAAAAAACAAATAATAAAACAAAAAAAACAAAAAAAAGTAAAAAAAAAACAAAAAGAGACCCAAAACCTACAACAAAAAAAAAAAAACAAAAAACTAACCAAAAAAAACCAAACCCAAAAAGAAAAAAAAAACAATTAACCACCCATAAATCCATAAACCAAATAACACCAAAAAAAAAATACAACTAACACTAATTAAAGACCAAAAAAAAACTAAAACAAAACCAAAACAAACCAAAAACTATCATTCAATACATCACCACAACCCCAAATAAAAATGCAAAAAAAAAAAAAAAAAAACACTAGAGTCACTTATATCAGAAACATTGGTAGTATTTCCTAAGAACTGTTGAAAGTACTTAAGAAATTGTTTGGGAATGTCTTCTCCTTCAAAAAGAGTACCATTTTCATCTCTAATTGAATGGACCCTATTTCTGCTTCTTCTTCTGCCCTTGATGATTTTGTGAAAGAATGCACTATTCTTATCACCCTCATTGAGCCAATCAATTCTAGCTTTTTGAGCTAAAAGCTTTTCTTCATCTTTGACTGCAACACAATATTCCTCCATAATTTCAATAGATTTTTTCCTAAGGTTTTGATCATGAGGATTCTTTTCAACTGCAGCTTGGCTTTCTTTCAATAATTCCTTAAATTTTCAACTTTGCCTGTTAGATCTCCATTCTTCCAATTCATTTTGTTTAAAACAGGTTTTAAAGCCTTTATTTTCTTTACAAGACTATACATTTTGTATCCCTGAATATCATTGTTCCATTGCTTGGACACTTCAGAAATGAACCCAGACTTGTCTGCTATATAATTGGCAACTCTAAATGACTTTGCTTTCTTTATCCCAAAGGAAGGAATGACAAGTACAGCAGGAGAATGATCAGATATCATGAAGGGTAAGAAAATAGCCTGGCTTCTTGCAAAGTCTTCATGAAAAGATTCAGTAACCATGACTCTATCAAGCTTCTTCAGCACACTGTTGTCAGGGTTCTTCAGGCTTTTGGTCCATGTATAAAAGAATCCAGTGCTTCCAATATCCTCTATTTTAATTAGATTGATACAGTCTAAATTATTTCATTTCTTCATTTACAAAAGATCCACCACTAGAATGTTCATCCACATTCAAAGTAACATTCAAATCTCCTAAAAGAGCCCAAGGATGATTATTACTTACTCTTTTATGCATATACAGTTCTTTCCACAGGATTTTCCTTTCCTCTTTATTGTTAGAAGCATACACAAAGGTGCAATAGAATTTCACATTCCCATCAATACTTTCAATCTGACACAGGATTGCTTGCCTTGAAATTTGAATCACATGCATTCTGACACTAGCAGGGTTCCAGCACAAAACAATCCTATAGCTATTCATGTTATACTAAGTATTTGATATCCATTCCCAACTTCCAAACAACTTATCATAGACATCTTTAATCTTTTTTGCTTTTAGATGTGTTTCAATTACTGCACAAACTTGAAGCCTTTCTTCTCTTATGAATTTTAATACCTCTTTTTGCTTATTCCCATTATTCATTCCTCTGATGTTCTAAGAAGCTATTTTGAATTCCATCATGGTTGGTTCAGCACATTCTTTCCCTTTCTAACAATTTCATTGGCACTTACATTCTTTTCCAATTCACACACTTCTTCAATAACATCTTCTTCAATAATGTCATCACCCTCCTTCCATTTTTCCTTAAAGTACTTAATCATGTCCTGTGACCAATTTTTGATTTCCGGACCACCATTTTAATATTTCATACATGTTATAAAATATGTGTAACTGATTTTAGTAAAATTTAGGGTGTTACAGAAGCCTACCATGTTTTGTTTTTCGTAGAATCGGTAAAGCTTAGTATGTTTATAAGCGATTTTATATGTTTGATATATCGGAAGCGTTAATTTTATATAGAAACGCATTAAATGTTTAATTAACATGTTTCTATCTCTTGATTCCAACATTTGTATATGCCTTAAGTATCAGCTATCGACATATATTTGATAAACTTACCCCTTTAAAGGTTGTGCATGCAAGGACGGAGCCGGATCCAATTTTACCTAATAAATTCTTAGAAGACAATTTTAGTACTCATAATTATAAAACAAAAATTTGTGCAATACTCTCTCAAAAGTTTTGAATCCGTCTGTGTGTGTGCATGTGTGTTTTAAATTCAAAATCAATTTTTAAAAGAATAAAAAATTAAGTATGAGTATTTTGTTGTGTTGGACCTGTGAAATTATTTAGATTTTAAAAGATATTATGACTAGGCGAAGTAGGTGACCGCCCGGACACTCAAATTTTTAGTGAACACTAATTTACTCAAGAAAGAAATACAAAGATGTTAAGCGAGCTAACTTTTTTCATTATGTAAATAGC
>BQNB010202965.1:0-10797 GCA_026074375.1 Tanacetum coccineum
CGAACACGAACACGAGAACGGAAAGAGTACAAAAGAGTCGGAAGATTGCTATCAATGGTCAATAAAGTCAACTCTTGGTTAACATTGGTCAACCACAAAAAAACAAAATCCTCAAAATACCCAAAATGCCCTAAATGTTAACCTAATTTCACCAAAAGTCCCTAAATCCTAACACCGTTATCTCCTTATAATAAAGAGATAACGGTCGTTATCTTTATAACACAATCCTTATAACAGAGCCCAAATTGCCGGCCCAATTCCATTTTTATAAATCCCGGGCCCAAAGTCAACCCTCACAAACCTGAGGTCAAACAAAGATATAAAAAGGAAAAAAAATGGCGCGGGAATTCGTTTTTACTGTTCATCATCTCTTTAACCTAGCTCGAAATCAAAGGGTAAATGGCAATTAATGATGTGGCTCTATGATTCGAGTACCAAGGTACAAGCTGGCAGAGTTAGACGTCATGAGAGGCTCTCATTGGTCGAAGCCCACAAGAAAGGACACGCGGATATATGAAAGAAACACATAAGGACAAGGATTTTTACACTAAATCCTAGCCAAAAGAAGCACAAAAGGTCTGACACACGGAATGCCACGTTGGCAATCCGTGTGCTCATCATATCAATCCAACGGACCATAAATGAGATCAAAGGATTAAGGGCTAAGATCATGGATAAGAGGAGCGGGCTAGACTCCTAGAAGCTTCACTCCAAGGCTATAAATAGAGAGCAAGCCTCACACACACAGCATCTCCTTTTTCCCGTTTTTAGTTGTTAGAAGTTTAAGTAAAATTTTCATTTTCATGTAACTTGCTCTTGTAATTTTCATTTTCAAAGTTTTGTATTCAGTTTTAAATCAATAAAATCATAGTTTACTTGTTTACAATCTGTTTTTACTTATAAGCTTTTATATATCTCAAATGCTTTTATTCAACTATTTCACAAGCTACTCTTATAAGCTCTTCATAAGCTCTCTGAGTCTCTAAGCTCAGATTGAGCTCAAATTAGTCATTTAATACACTTAAACATTTAAAATCAGTTAATACCTATGCTTAAAATGGATTTGGTTGCTTTGGATGATGAACTAGCAATGGAAGAGTTCATAGGACTTTACTAGCTTATCCTTGTGATAAGCTAGAGCTGTAGAAGTAGCTCCTTGAGCTTTTAAAGCCTTTGTTTAGCTAAGGCAATTGTAAGTTTCATTTTACCTTTTCTGTCTTTAAAATCTTAGATTAAATCTGCTGAATTTGCTTATTTACTTGCTTATTTATGTTTTTAATTGCTTTTTATATCTATTTAGTTAAGTTTGATAATCTGTTTCTAAGTTTTTTTTAATATAGATCTTAGTTTTCTTCATATTGTCTCATAAATCAATAAAAATCCAAAAATATTAGCATAACTAGTAGCTTAATGATTCTGGCTTATTTGATTGTTGGTATAAGCTCATAAGGTCTGTTAATAGTTGTTTGTTATCTGGTAATCAAGTTTTATTCATTAGATTTAAATTTCATAACTAAGTCTGTTTATGCTGGATTTATAAGCTAGGTTAGAGTTAATTGAGTTTTCATAAGTTAGATTAATAAAAGTCCAAGTCTGTTAAGCCTCATTTGCATAACCTAGTTTTAATTGATTCTAGTAATTGACATGACTTTATTTGCTCTTAGTTGTGTGTTTAATGAGTGTTAGAAGTAGTGCTTTAAGTCTGCATCAAAGGTTTTAAGGTTTTGTTCATATAAGTGCAAACTGCATCAGCAGTTTTAAATGACAAATAACCTTTTTCAACATCAAATATCAGAGGGTAAGAATAAATTTTAGGTTTTGATTTTTAGCATATAAGCAGATTTAGGGTCATAGATCATCTGTTTAAAATTAGTTTTTATTAAAAAGCTCTTTTGATTATCTGTTTTTAAGCTCAAAGTTGGCCATTAGGGCTGTTTGGTTGCCCATTTAGTAGAAGTGCTTAACTTTGATTTTCAGCTTATGGCTTATGATTTGTGCTAAATTCTAGCTTAAAATAGCTTTATAGGATAGTCTTAAGTTAGTGTATGCTTATTTAGTCATTATTACTAGCTTACCTTATATTTTAGCTTATTAAGTTTAGTCAAAAGCTTAAAAATAAGGTTAAGTCTAATCTGTTAAGTTTTAAGCTGTTTTTCAGCTTATTTAGGGCATGTTTGGTACACAAGATTGTCAAGAGATTATGCTTATTTTTTTGAAAAATAAGCTGCTTAAAATATAAGCTTCATTTGGCAGACAAAATTATAAGAGATTATAAAAAAAAAATCTTCCATAATCTCTTAAAATCAAATGCTACTTCCTGCAGCTTATAAAAAAAATCTCTTTTCATAATCTCCATCACCATCTCCATCTACAGCTCCATCTCCAGTTCCAGTAACAGTTACTTTTGCCAAACATACCCTTAGTGCTTTTCAAAAATAGTTGTTTTTATTAAAGTAGCTTATTTTCAGCTTATTTACAACTTTGCTTTTTAAACTTTTCAAAAAAAAGGGAAGATGGAAGTTGGGGGTGAGCAGGGCTCGAACCCCCGACCTCAACATCCTCACCTTTTATAACACCTCACAACACACACTCCCGTCCAACGTGCCCTGGGGTCTTTTTCATTTTTGTAATACAAAATCAATTCCTTATATGCACTTTAGCTCTTTAGGTATAATAAGCTGTTTTGGCTTATTTCACAGCTTATTCGATAAGCTGTGTTCCCGAGTTTATTTTTCCTAGATTCTTCTTAGTTCAAGCTACTTTCTATAATTTTTTCAGAATTTTTATAATTAGTTTAGTATTTTTAAACATTTATTTTTATTAAAAACTTTAAAAATTCATAAAAAATAGAAAAATAATCAAAAAAATATAATTCTTTTTTAGAAAATTTTCTTTTATCATATAGTTTCTAGGAAAATTAGTTTTGCTTCCGTAGGGTTAAAATTGCAAAATTTCAATTTTTAAAGAACGAGATTCGTTTCCGTTCACGTTTTTCGTGTTTTTAAGCTCAATTCAACTCCGTTTTTGTTCTAGTTTTCTTTAAACTTACTTTTTAGTCAATTAGAGTCTATTAAAAGAGAAAAATTCATTTTAGGTTTAATTTTGGAAATTTAGGGTTTTTAATCACCGTTTAGGGTTCCCGTTTTGTGTTTTTAGTTAAAGTTTAATTTCCCGTTATTAAAGTTAGGTTTAATTGTCCTTTAATTTGCTCACTTTTAGGATTTTAGAAAACAAATCATCTTTGAACCAATTCAAATCATTGTCCGAACAACAAACGAGCTCTCAATTTCATAAATCGTTAGGGAATAACGACCCGAGAATCATACTTCCTGGTTAATATACGTATTATTATATATAATTGTAAAGATTTTCCTCACTACCTATGTCCTCTAGTGTAGTTTGGTAATTTTCTATACTTATATATTATTTTACTGCTATCAGTCCTTTTGCTTATTAAGTCACAAAAATTCCAAACAGTTAGCTTATAGCTTCAAAGTTTTATAAACAATTTTGTCACCTTGCTTAAGCTAATTTCTGGCTTATTTATAAGTTTTATAAAAAATTCCTTTTTAAAAGTTGCTTATTTTCTCTTTCTCTTTAAGTTTCTGTGAAAAGATTTGAAAAATAAAAAAAACAAAAAAAAACCAAGGTCTAGGACTCGAACCTGCGACCTTAGCCTCACACACACACGTCCTTAACCATTGCGCCCTTGGATCTTTTTCATAAGACATTTACATCATTAATTTCTTAAACTCATTTTCATCTTTGCGCTTATTTAAGGCTTATTTGTTATTTTCTGATTATTCAATTAAGTGGTGAACCCACATTTAATTTTTAGGTCAGTATTTGTTCAAAGTACTTTTCCTATTTTTTTTTCAGATTTTTATTTTTTAGTTTAATATTTTTAATAATATTTTTAGATTAAATCTGTTTTTAATTCATAATAAAAATTTATAAAATCAATAAAAATATACTTTTTATTAATCATTTAGTTCTTTTAAAAATTAAATTTGCATTATCTAAGGTAAAATTTAATGTTTTAGGTTTTTTGTTGCGTTTTTATAATCCTGTTACGTTTTTTTTGTGCTTATTTCTAATTTCGTTATTTGTTGCTTTCCTTTGCGATTGTTTTTTACATGTTTCATACGTAGTAATTAGATACCAAAATCAAAATCTCAATCTTTCTAAATCCCGATCACAACTTCTACATAAGTTTAATTCACGCCTCGTTGGAACAAAAAACGACCCGGGAAACGACTAGAAGGGGTTACTTTCGAAGTCGATACTTCTGAAATTATATTTTATTTGTGAATTGGTTTATTGCTTTTGTTAAAAGTGATTTACCAGTTTACCTATAATATATATATATATATATATAATATTATATACCCACACACATAAAGATTAGTTCAAATTTTTGGGGTGTTGCGGGGAGGGTGTGTACGGAATTTCAAGTTATCGTTGTAAGATGTTTTTTGGAGATCCTCCTCGTGAAGTTATTCTTGTTTTTTGTGTATATTTTTGTATATGAAATATACAAAAAATATTATAAGTAATCTTAATATCAAAAAAAAACAAACAAAAGAAATCGAGTTGTAGTTGGTTGTAATGGCTCACCTTTGGAACTACAAGCTATAAGAGGGGTATAAGGCGGGTTTGATCCTAAGAACTTCACCCTAAAGGAAAAGGTTTTTAAAACGCTTCGCGCTTACCAATTCCTCCGCTTCTTTGCAAGTTTTTCTAAAGAGCTACCGTGGGCAAATTGACTTCCGGTTACCAAAAAAAAATTTGTGTTTCATTTTTAATAAAAGATTTGTTTTTAGTGCATGCGCACTCGTTCGTCAGGTCTAGTTGTCGAACCGTCAACAACTCTCAGAAGACGTCGTAATAAAAAACATTCCCAACAAGTCGATCCGACTATTGTTGAAAAACCCGTAGTTACGATGGCCGATACACGTACTATGGCGGAATTGCTCCAAGCACCCACCGAGGGTTACGGAGATGCGATCGTTATTCCCGCTATTCTAGCGGAGAATTTTGAGCTTAAACACGGTTTACTCAATCTTGTAACGTCTAAGCAATTTTGCGGTTTTGAGAAGGAAGATCCTCATGCTCATATTCGTTGGTTCAACAAGATTACTTCGACGATTAAGTATAAAGATGTGCCTAATTCGTCGATTAAGCTTATGCTTTTCCTGTTTTCCATCGAGGGGGCATCCAAAATTTGGCTCGAAAAAGAACCCCCCTCGTCTATTGTGGACTTAGGGATGATCTGTTTCAAATTCTTAACCAATTCTTTCCTCCTTCAAAAACCACAAATCTCCGAAATGAGATTACGAATTTTCAGCAACGATTTGATGAATCATTCTGTGAGGCATGGGAGCGATTCAAAGATCTCCTTCGTGCATGCCCACATCACGGTTTCACGGAATTACACCAAATTGATACTTTTTATAATTCCTTAACATCAACCGATCAAGATTCGTTGAATGCAGCGACGGTGCATTCTTTTGAATAAGAACCTAAGGATGCCTTAACCCTTATCGAGAATAAGTCGAAAGTTCGCACTTCACGAAACAGACCGGTTGTTGCCAAAGTGAGTACGAACACTTCTACCTCGGGTCTTTCACCCGATGTTGCTGCACTCACCGATGTCGTTAAGGCCTTGCTTCTTAAAAACACAACCCCTCCTCCAGCTTCCGTTAAAGCGGTTGAAGAGAGTTGTGTTACTTGTGGTGGACCACACCCTTACTACCAGTGTCTTGCCACCGATGGCAACGCTTCAGGATATCAAGATAATATTCAAGCATATGTTTCTGCAGCCGCAGTAAACTATAATCAGGGAAATGCTGGACACCGTCCTCCGAGTGTAGCTCATCAAGTTTGACCACCCGGTTTTCCACCAGTTCAAAACAATCAAAATTGGGGAAATAATTACAACCAAGGAAATTCAACTTACCTAGCTCCGACTCAACCAACTCAAGCTGCTCCGTCTAATGAACTCGCAAATTACATGAAAGTTAATGACACAAACATGCAAGCTATGCAAAATCAAATCACTAATATGAAAACTAAATTGAAAAATGAATTTCAGGCTACGATGTTACAACAAAACAACAAGCTTGAGAATATGTTGAGCAATTATTTTCAAATGAACAAACCTTCGGGTTCGGGTTCTCTTCCTAGCAATACCGTTGTTTACCCGAAAGGTGATCTGAAAGCAATCACAACCCGAAGTGGTGTTTCTTACAATGGACCCCAGATTCCTCCTCCTTCCTCTCCTTATCCCAAGGTGGTGGAAAGAGAGCCCGAGGTGACAAAGGATCCGGTGCAACCAAGTACCGAAAAAGTCTAACCTCCAGATGTCCAAACTCAAGCACCAACCTTTGAGCCCGTTAACGCTCCTAAGCCTAAACCGAATTTACCTTATCCTTCAAGACTCAACAACCAAAAGCTCCAAGAAAGAGACGACCATCAAATGATGAAATTTCTTCAAATCTTTCAAAGCTTACACTTCGATCTTAGCTTCACAGATGCTTTACTCTACAAGCCCAAATTCGCTTCCACATTCAAGAATCTTCTTAGCAATAAGGAGAAATTATTTGAATTAGCCAATACATCGGTGAATGAGAATTGTTCGGAGATTATCCTAAAGAAGCTACCAGAAAAACTGGGAGACCCCGGTAAATTCCTCATTCTATGTAATTTTCCAGAGATAGTTGAATGCTTAGCCTTGGCCGATCTTGGTGCAAGCATCAACTTGATGCCTCTCTCCATATGGAGAAAGCTTTCACTCCCCGAACTTACTCCTACTCAAATGATTCTTGAGCTTGCGGACCGGTCTACTACTAGACCAACCGACATTGCCGAAGATGTCTTTGTGAGAGTAGGAAAGTTCCATTTTCCGGCAGACTTTGTAGTCGTTGATTATGTTGTCGATCCTTAATGTAGTTATATTCAACCCTTTAATTATATAAATATATATAATAAATATATAAATATAAGGATTTAAATCAACGGTAAGTATTCCAAGAGGCTTTTAAAAGATTCCCTTTTGACCAAAGGAAAATCCAAAACCTCCCGGGTCGTTTCCCAACGAGGTGTGAATTGAAAATCGGGTATACGTTCGTGATCGCGTTTTTGAATGGTTAAAGATTTTTAGGTTAGGATTTCTAATTTCGATTTAAAATGAAAAAAAAACGGAATAAGGAACCTAAAAACGAAGCAACGGAAGGGATTTAAACCTAAAAATGAGAACGGGGTCAAATCCCGTTCTTTAAAAAAACAAAATTTTGAAATTTTAACCCTACGAATGCAAATCTAATTTTCCTAGGTGCTAAATGATAAAATAAAATTTTGAAAAAAAGAATTATATTTTTTTGACTTTTTAATAATTTTTTATGAATTTAAAACTGATTTGAAAAGAAAAATTAATTAAAAATACTAACTTAACTTGGAAAAATCTGAAAAAATAAGGAAAAGTACTGTAGAGTGTGTTGGTCTTATGAAAAATGAAATGGAGTTGCCAGCTTATCTAAATAAGCCAGAAATAAGCCAAAAGTGGCTGAAAGGCTTATTGGGAGAAATGAGTATATAAATTAAACACTGAGTAGGATAGCCCTACTGGTGCTGCTGGTTAAGTGTGTGAGAGGTGGGATGAGTGTGTGTTATAAGGGAGGTCACAAGGTTGAATCCTTGTGGCCTCTCTTTTTAGAAAACTTTTTTTTATTTCTTTTTGCAAATTTATAAAACACAACAAAATAAGAAACTTTAAAAAAGTGAGTTTTTATAAAAATTATAAATAAGCTGGGAAAAAGGCTAAATAAGCTGACAGATGGGCTATTTTACACTAAGGACTAAATAAGCTTAACTGTTAAGCAATTTTTAGAACAATAAGCAAAATGAAAAAGCAAACAAAGTAAAAACAGACCTACACTAACACCTAATAAGCAAGTTTAAAATAAAATAAGCCAGGGTAAATAAGCAGAAAAGCAAAAAATGGCAAATAAGCAAAGAGGGAAAAAACAGTTGACAAAACAGCCTATGGACACTTTTTGGGCTTATTTTTAAGCACTTAAAGGGATCCTTATGGCTGTGGGGCTTATACTAGCTTAAAGCCTGTCCTAAGGGCTTTTTAAATCAGCAAAGAAAATTGAATTTGAAAATCAAAGAAGCCTTGAGAAAGGCTTAAGAAAAAGCTGTTTTTCATTCAGTACATGCTGACTTTTTTTAAAGTTTTTCAAAGACAAAAGGCAATTTGCAGACATAAAAACAAGCTAGTAAATAAGCTTTAAAACCTAAGATAAGCTTAAACAGATGGACTATGACCACCAATGAGCTTATGCTCAAAAATTCAAAAGCTAAAAACAAATTTAAGTACCTTAAATGAAAAAGGGACTTTTGACTTGGAAAAATAGAATGACAGATTTTGACTACACAAAAGTAAACCAAAAGGACTTGACTACTGCATTATAACACTAAAAACAATACAAAAACATCTCTTAAAAGAATGTTTTAAAGCCTTAATCCAATAAGCACTTTAACACTGATTGTTGACCAACAGTTTTAAGACCACACAAAAAAACTTGAAAACAGACTTTCAAACCTCAAAACTTTTGAAAACAAATTGAAAATGACACAAGAAAGCTTGTACAAGATTGCCAAGTGACCCAAAAGGTTTTTAACCTGTTTTGACCCACTTTAACCCTTTTACCCAAACACCCCTTTAAGTTTAAAAAAACAATTTTAAGCTACTTAACACTGAAATAAACCAAGTAATTTAAAGACAGATTATAAATTGACAAAATTAAGCAAAAATAAACAGGTTTCAAACACAAATAAGTACTTAAAATAAGAAACTAAGATAAGCAGTTTAAAGACAAATTAAGGCAGATTTGAAGCAACACTTAATTAAATGACATCAAAGCAATAAAGAAGCATACACAAGCATAAAACATCATAAATAAGCAAGATTAAGCATAAATAAGCAGAAAATAAGCATATGAACAGTAATAAGCTAAAATTGGAAAAAGTGAGCTTACAAGAGTCCAAGCTTTTGGCAAAGAAGTAAGCTCTCAAATAGCTTATAAACCAACCTATATGCTTCCTAAGAAGCTCTAAACCAAGGTTATCCACTGTGTACCTTGCTCCTTGCTCTTTGACAGATTCTTGTTTTTGTGATTTTTTTTGGGTTTTAGACAGAAAAGTAAAACAAGCTTTCAAATAAGTTTTGAATGACTCAAAAGCGTATACAAAGGCTTATAAACAGTATTTAAAAGACAATTTTAGGTAAATGACAATAATTAAAGGAAACTTGTAAATTTCATTAACTAAAAAAAATTACAATGCAAGTATTTAAATGACAAGTTATTTAACGGACAAGTAGATAAAAATGCAGCATTTAAAAGTGGAAAAACTTTGTTAATACAAATAACGGACTTAACAAAATTCGACAAAATCTAATGAACTACAAATGCTTATATTTATACTAAGAACTCTAGGGTCTTGAGCTTCACTTGTGTGTTTCTTCTGAGAGTAAATTCAAGAGGTGTGCTTGTTGTGTGAGGTAGTCCAAAAGTTGATCTAAGCCCTTGAAATTTCTTGGTCCCCAAGTCGTATTGATCAAAACCCTTGATTTCCTTGTCCAATTAGATGTTAAGGGATTGCCAAAGTGGCAATTGGAGTGTAGTGAGGTGGGGGTGTGACTGAGAGTGAAGTTTTTGGAGTGGGGTGAACAGTAAATGAGGTTTGAAGGTGACAGTGAATAGTGACTGGTTTGTTTTGGGAGGGAAAGGTAGGTTTAAGGTTAACAGGGTAAAGTTTTGGGGGTTTTACACATTTGGTCCCTCAATGTTATATGTTGTATTACATGGTAAGTCCTTGTGGTGTTATAAAGTTTTGAGGAATTGGCAAGACTGATCCTCAAAGGTGTGTATTGTGTTTGCAGCCATCGTCCTTTGTGGTGAAATAAAACACTAACAGTTTAAGGGAATTGGGCCTTGTGTGTATTTTGGGCCTTTTGGTGTTTAAAAATGGACTTGGGCTATTTAAACCTTAAAGGCTTATAAGTCTTGGTAATATAACTTAATGGGCTGACCCGGCCCATTAGATGGGTACGGGTGGGCCCATTAAGTATTTCTTCGGTTTCGGCTTTGACTTTGACCGTTGACTTTGTCGGGGTTGACTTTGACTTTTGTTGACTTTGGCTTTGATTTGACTTTGTCTTTTCACGCTCTTTTATTCCGTGCTCGGTTTTGTCCGTTTTGGCTTGATTTTTCGTCCTTTTCTCGGATATCCGTTTTCTGCATAATATAAATGAAAACATACAAATACAAGGTATTTTTGGTACGTTTTTTGGTTATTTAAGTCTGATTTTAATGGAAAAGGGTATGTGTATTTAAGCACATACCAAAATCCCCCATACTAAACTATTGCGTGTCCTCACGCAATGCTAGAAGTAAGCACTTAGAAAACTAAGAATCTCAATCCTCCTCGACTAAAAACCTTGAAAAGTAGCTAAGTGTTCATCAAGGGGAATGAAAGAATCAAAAGCTATTTGACTTTCGTTATTTTATAACTTTTAGGGATCATAGAACAAGATGCATTTCGATCCGAGAATGCACCAAAAAAGGATAAATTCGTCTTTCCCGACCTTTTACTTGCTCCAAACCAAGCTTAAAACGAAATCACAGTTAAATATCAATTAAGATGCTAACACTACTCATATTTGCAACTTGTGAACTTTTCACTCCCGACAGTTATTATATCTTAGGTGTATGTGCTATTTCGAATTTCAAC
>BQNB010202966.1:0-10797 GCA_026074375.1 Tanacetum coccineum
TTTAAAACTCACTTTGTTGCCATGGAATGTGATTAGTTTAACTTAATAAACCTTATATCACATTCAAGGGGACCAATAAAATAGCCTCATACACAATATGATGTACATAAGGAATCCTTTAGTTAGTCATAAGATTCCTATTTATGTGATCAACCTCATCAAATGAGATAGATCATTTGAGTTACACTCAATGATGTATTTTATTGTTTTAGACTTAATTCACCACATACATTTATCCTATTAAACATATCTATTCCAAGGTTGTATGTTTTATTTTCTGAATCTCTCACAAGAAACTTTATTTATCAACCTAAAGGATACGATCCTGCTTTGATGAAAATTGTTTCTACTATATTTATCAATATATTTGATTTAATAAAAACAAAATAAATTACTCCAACTAGCTTTTAGGAGTACTTGTAAGCTATCTTAATTATAATTAAAAATTAAATGAAAACTGGTCATTGATTTAATAATTAACCTTAATAATCAGTTCCTAGATGCGTGCTTTGATCCATACTTAGAATCTTGCATTTTGTATTCTTTGTAAGGATTAATTTAGGATTCATAAACCTATTTTGTTACACACTGTCCTCGCAAAGGTAATCACACAACAAAGTATTTTGATATCCAATTGTTATATTTCATATTTATGAAAACTAGTATGACAATTTATCATCTTTATATATTTAATGCTCATAAACTAAGAAGTTTCAAACGTTTTCAATTGCTTGAGTATGAGTAAAACTCTTATCATCAGATGTGCAATAAATGTGTATCGGTTTTGTCCATATGATTTTTCTTTTTTAAGAAACTCATTCTAAACCTCACAGTCTAACCGATTAGTGAAAGATCAATCAAGTTCCAAAAATGATTATCTATTATGGACAGCATTGATGCGGATGTTGCAAACGCAGAAGTTTTACAACCCTCCTAGGCAGTGTGCCTAACCGTTGTAGTGTAGTATAGGCAAGACTCAAGGGTTATTATCGTTCTCTAGGGGAATAGTTTGGGTAAGTTCGAATTGTATGGTTACTAAGGTCTAAAGGTTGAGAGAAGATTATTTTTGTGTTTTTTAAATTTTTAAGAAAGCAAGTGAAATCTCAGGTTTAAAAGGGGGTTTGATTAAACTAAATAACTACTCCTAATTCTATACTAATTGCAGTAAAGTAAAGTGATGAAAAAACTCATATGGTTAAACAAATGTGTTTACTTAATCATGCACTACTCCCTAGTTAATGTCTCTCATTTTATTGCTTGTCACCATCGTTAATGTAATGTGTAAGAATTAAAAATACTTAATTCGGAATCCACCCAAATGGAAAGGTAGTATGAAGACTATTGCTGGATATCCTTTAACCTAATCACGTTTCCCTAGACGTCTATGCTAATGTAATATCTTATAGCTAGTTTTCTAAAGCCTAACGCGCACACTATTAAGAAGATGCAATGATAAAAGAGAAAATCAACTCAATTTCATGCAATCATAAGCAAACACAATTTAGATTTAGCCAAGCATGTTAATTAAAAGTGAAGAACTATTAATCAAACAACACATAGACATATCGAATGATTAAAATGGATAAAGATCTTTACTTTAATTAAACATGGAGTTATGATGAGTACATAAGGGCTAATAAACCCTAAAAACAACCTAAATGTTTGATCCAAAGCTTACTAACGATTTCCACATGATTTTTCCACATAAAACCTAAAAAAATAAGGGTTGTATGTATAGGCCTGCAACTCTAACGGCGTTGCTTATTAAGTCTGATGCCATCAGCCCGCCGAATCTTTTTAGGGCTTCTCTTTTTTGGCTACTTTGACATCGTCACAAAAGTTAGTGACGTCGTCGCCTTGAAACCATGACCTATAAACCATTCTTGATGAAATTTCCATAGAGTTTCATTCTTGTCTCGTTTCTTCCCAAATTGAGTCCAAGTGACGTGTATATCCTCCAAATGCTTCCTAAATGTTAAAACAACAAAAAGAAATGATTAAGCACAATAAATGAGGATATTTGTATGATTTTGGAGGTTAAATGACCCTGAAAAAATGTATAAAATGACACCTCATCAAGCATCTTAGCATTTGTAGTTTGATTCGTTCATCATATTTAAGATCTAACAATGCATCTCTATGGTTAGCGAGTTCACCATGATCCTCGAACTCGTATGAATGTGAGCCACATCATTCTAAGGTTCGATATTTACATGTTGGTCCTTAGTATGACATTCGCTAGTACGTTCAAAAGGTTGTGTATTTTTTTTATTGTATCTCTTCTAGATTTACAAATGCTCCTACTTTCCTTTTGTAATAAGAGACTATTCATAACATACTCAATTTTCTAACCTAGACAACATTGGATGTAAACCAGTTAAAGTCATCAAGAATTAAAAAATATCAGTAGAGTTTGATTTACTTTGTTGAGCATTCTATAAAACTGTGGTATTCTAAGAGTATTGAAATTATGAGACAATCCCAGAATTCATTAGATGAGTTTATAATCTTTGGCTTTACCTATTTGCCAACTAAGTCATACCAAATGACATCAATAGTCTCTCTTAGCCGATTGCATGCTTTATATTAGAAGTCTTTGACTTTATATACATGTCTTAACAAGAAGACACAAACATTCAAACTCTTACTACTCGTTATAAGTCTTTGCAGTCGACAAAAACCATTAGTTATTTTGTTATGTGTTGTACATTGCACATAATTAAGATTTCTCCCACTTGTGCAGGGCACAACATCATGCATAAAACAACACTACACTAATTTGTTTGTATCGACAATATAGTAGTGTCACAAATAGAACATGAGTTAAGTCAAGCTCGAATCATACCAGTATAGCTAGTGTATATAGAACTCTTAAGATTTATAAGGAATCGTGCATAACTATCTTATAAATAACATAAAGAAGCGACAATATAAAGGCAAGAAGTTATCCTGATAAGGTGTTATTTTATACACTTTTTAGGGGTCATTCAACCACCAAAATCATGCAAATATCTCCAAATATTGTACTTAATAATTTCTTTTTGTTATTTTAGCATTATGGAAGTATTGGATAAAGAAACAGGTGACTTGGGCTTGATTTAGGAAGAAACAAGACAAGAATGCAACTCTATAATATTTTGATGGAGCTTTGGATTTACAGTGCGTGTAGACGGCATCGCAATTCTCTCTAACGCCATCAAAACTACAAGGCGATGACGTCCTAATCTTATTTAACGACGTCAAGGTAGCCGACTTAAAGAAGCCCATAGAAGATTAGGCTGGCTGACGATGTCGTGATTTCTAAGGAACGACGTCACGATCTCAACTCATATATACAAACCCTATTTTTGTTATTTTAGGGAGGAAAAACGTAAAGTATTTGTGTAGCAGCTATTGTGGTCGACTTTTAGGGTTTCTAAACCCTTTTGTACTCACTCATACTCCATGTTTAATTGAAGTGAAGCTCCTTTACCCTTTTAATCATTCAATATGTCTATGTGTTATTTGATTAATTGTTCTTTGCTTTCAATTAACATGCTTGGCTAAATATAATTGTGGTTGCTTATGATTGCATAAAGCCTAGCTGTTAGATCTTTTGTTATTGCTTCTTGTTAATGGTGTGCACGTTAGGCTTTAGAGAACTAGCTATTTGATTGCATAGCGAAGACGTTTAGGGAAACGCGGCTAGGTTAAAGGATACCTTTGATTTGATATTCATATCTAGATCACCTTTAGGTGGATTTCGAGTTAAGTGTTTGAATTAATAAATACTTACACATTACATTGAGAGGGTGACAGACAATAAAATCTAAGAAGACAACTAGGGAGTAGTGCATGATTAGGTAAACATCTTTATTTAACCATGCAAGTCTTTCCCGTCACTTTTACTTTTCTTGCATAATTAGGAGTGGCGTAGTTTAGTAGTTTAATCAACCCCCTCTTAAAACCCAAGATTTACTTGCTTTCTAAACAATATTAAAACATATAACAATCTTCCTTCAACCCTTAGACCTTAGTGAACATATGATTTAAGCCTACCTAAACTATTCCCCTAGAGAACGATAATAACCCCCCGAGTCTTGCCTATACTACACTACAACGGTTAGGTACACTGCCTAGGAGGGTTGTAAAACATCTGCGTTGTAACCTACCGCATCAAGTATTTGGCGTCGTTGCTGAGGAATAGTCTAGGTTTTAGATTCTATCTAGCTTAGGTCTACTCACAAGATTCCTATCAAGTGAGATTTTCTTTTTCTTTAAGATTAACTTTCTTTTAGTTCCCTTTCATTTGAATTCTTCTCCATGACTCGTAGTACCATTAAGATATAGGAGGAACCCCTCGAGGAGCTCGAGAGAGAAATGCATAGGCGTAGAAAATCCACCAGCCGCCAATAACAAAATGAATCCTTAGCCATCGTGGGGCGAAATATCTTCGACGATGAAGCCTCATCCTTCGTTAACTATGAACCCAAAATAGCTCCCCTGATCAAAATCCTTCGAGAGAACTCTCAACCTAATTCCACTGGCTTTCAAAATCTAATCGTTCTCCCCATAGAGAAAATGGGGAAAAATTTTGATTCACAAGACATTTGGTTAATCCAAGCCGTATGCACGTTTCAAGGATTAAAAAGCAAAAATCCCATTCACCACATCATATAATTCTTGAGTTTAGTAAATAACATATATGCTGACGGGGCCACATGGAAAGCATCCAGACTCCATTTCTTTTATTTTACCTTAAAAGGAAAGGCCAAGGAATGGTTAGACAGAACACCCCTTCCTAAATCACGACATGGGAGTAACTCATGTCAAAATTCCTTGATCAAATCTTTCCACCAAGACGTATTTCGACCATTAAGGACATGATCATTCGATTCCATCAAGGAAGCAACAAACCCATTAAAGACGCTTGGATCCGTTTCCAAGACCTAATCCGACAAGCCCCTGATCATGGAGTTAATAAATGGCTATTAGTTTAAATCTTATATGATAACATCTCTCCTGATGCCCGTAAGGGACTTGATTACTTCTCATAATACCGCTTCAGCTAACTTAACTGGACGAAGGATGGAGTCGTATAGAGGATTACGTCCAATCTCAGGACAGTACTTGGGAAGAACCTTGGTATGCCGATTTCGCTAATTACTTGGTAAGTAGAGTACTAGCCTTTTTGTCTACCCATCAAGAAAAACAGAAATTCTTTATTGATTTACGACATTACCTTTGGGACGAACCCTTTTTGTTCAAGCAATGTGCCGATCAGATCATACGGCGATGTGTTTTCGGAAACGAGGCCTCTCAAATTCTTCGACAATATCATAGTGGTCCCTCAGGGGGGCATCATGGGATCACGACTACATCTAGGAAAGTTTATGAGGCTGGATTCTATTGGCCAAATATCTTTCGCGATGCCAAAAAATGAGTTCAGTTATACGACGCTTGTCAACGGGCCAGAAACATTTCTACAAGAAATGAAACCCCTGAAAAGTACATTCAAGTGTGTGAGATATTCGATGTTTGTGAAATTGATTTTATGGGGCCTTTTCCTTCATCAAGCAGAAAAAAATACATCTTAGTCGTCGTCGACTACGTGTCCAAGTGGGTGGAGGCTCAAGCTTTACACACCAGTGACACCAGAGTCATGGTAAACTTTCTTAGGAAATTGTTCGCATGTTTTGGTGTGCCTAAAGCCTTGATAAGTGATAGAGGCTCATTTTTGCAATTAGAAGATGGAAAAGGCAATGAAGAAATATGGAGTAGTTAATAGATTCTCTACTGCATACCACCCGCAGACGAATGGACAAGTAGAGAACACTAATAGAGCAATCAAATGAATTCTTGAGAGAACTATTGGACAAAACAAGAAGGAATGGTCTGAAAATTTAGATGATGCACTTTAGGCTTTTAGAACTGCTTTTAAGACCCCATTAGGAACCACCCCGTTTAGACTGGTCTATGGTAAAGCATGTCACCTCCTTGTAAAACTCAAGCACAAGGCTTATTGGGCAGTTACATCTTGCAACATGGATTTAACAAAAGCTCGAGCCAAAAAGTTTTTTCAAATTAATGAATTAGACGAATTAAGACTCGATGCCTACGAGTCTTCCATGACATACAAAGAAAGGAAAAAGTGGTGGCATGATAAACGAATCAAAACACCAATCGAATTTGTAAAAGGGGATAAGGTGCTCCTTTTAATTATCGGCTGAGATTATTCTTGGGTAAGCTTAAATCAAGATGGTATGGGCCGTTTACGGTTAATAGGACGATGAAGAATAGGGCCACTGAATTATGTGACAATGAAGGTAATGAATTCATCATAAATAGATAACGCGTAAAGCCATATTAGTCAGATGTAACAGATCTTATTACCGAAGAGGACATCATATTAAGTGATGGAGGAGTCACGTAAAGAGTGTGACTCCGAGTCTAGCTAGAAGACTCGTTAATAAAAAAAAAGCGCTTATTGGGAGGCAACCCAGTCTTTTGTTTTATGCATATTAGGAGTGTCATGTTTTTTAATTTTTATTATTTGTCTTATATGTGATCATGTTTTGTTTTGTCTTTAACTTTGTCTTAATTGCACATAAAGGTATTTTACATAAAATAAATATAGGGGAAACTATTCGGTTTTTAAGAACCATTTCAAACATGTAAAATAGGTAGTTTAAGTTAAAATCATACTTTTATGTTTTACTTGTTTGTTTTGAGTCATATGTTTGTACTAACCATTTTTGTGGCCTATGTAGTAATTTTTTCCAGGAAATCATTAATAGGATATGTTTGCAGAAATTTTTCTAGAAAATGAAGAAATAAAATTTCACAGTGAGTGGAGACGGCGTCAGGATTAGATCCGGACGACAACGCCACTGTAGCAAAAGGAATTTTCATTTTTTAGAATGTTTGAAAAGTTATATTTTTAATTTCTAGAATATTTAATTCCAATGTTTGCAGAAAGCCACAATTACATTAGTACTAACATTATATCTTTATTGCTTTCTTAGAATTTTAATTTATGATATATAGGGTTGTATACTATTTCCCACCAATTTTACTCTTGGTATAGTTGTCTTTGATTCACAGGTTATATCAAATAAGGAGAGTCTAGAAGATCTTAGGATTTTCACTTAGACGATTCTTGTATGATGATTTATTTTGTTTCTTCTCCGATATTAAGCAAACTAGGGGAGTATTAGTTTCTCTTGCCTATTATTTATTTTACATTTTTTTGTTTTTCAAGTACTCATATAACATTGAGGACAATGTTAAAAATAAGTGTTGGGGGTAATAAAAAGCCTTAGAAACTATTCTTTCATTTACATTTTATTTGTTCTTAAAATGATGTGTAATATACCGAAACATAGTTGAGGACGGTAATTTAGCCCAAATTTAAAAACAATTATGGCATATATCGATGAAATTGTAGTATTAGAAGCGTTTTATGGATAGGAGTTATATGACTAGCATAAAAACACTACCACTCAAAAATTTTACCCAAAAAATATGATGTTCACCCCTAGATCTTTAGGAATAAAAGTAAGGGTGAGCAAAAACCGCACCACAAAACCGCAAAAACCGCAAAAACAACACCATAAAAATCGTACCATCGCAAAAACCGTGGTTCGGTTTTAAGAAAAAAGAAAAACTGCATTTTGCGGTGTAGTTGCGGTTTTACCCGTAAAAACGCACCACAAAAACCGCACCGCACCGCATATTTATTTTTAAAACCGAAAATAGCACATTGATTATTTAATGTGTGTTATAAGCCTTCTACCATATATTATCATTAATATTCTTATAAGTTATAAGTGATGTGTGTGTTTACATTAAATATATGTGTTGTTATAACCGAAAAACTAACATTGTAAATAAAAAACGCACATGATAGTGCAGCGCGGTTAAAAACCGTAAACCCGCAAAAACCGCAAAAAAACCGCAAAACCAAAACCGCAAACCGTGGTGCGGTTCGGTTTCTATTTTTAAAGAAACTGCAAGTGAGGTTGCAGTTCGATTTTAGTCAAAATCCATACCAAACTGCACCATGCTCACCCATATATAAAAGAATTAATTTTTAATGTTTATGAGAGTGTACTGGTAGTATTATAGATTCTATAACTTGCTTTAGCAATTCATTTTGAGACTGCTAGCGAGATCGCATTCGTGTGATTAGGATTTGCTAAGTGATAAGAGGCATTAGGATAACCCTTATTTTTAGCTTGTATTTGTTATGCTTATGATGATCTCCTTGATCATATAACTACCCTCACACCCTTGGTTCGCACTCATTTTTAGTGCAAGATACTCCTAGTACACTCCTCTGAGCCTATATTTTTTGTTTTCTTCTATTAAGTATTTCGAGACGACCAAAAGGGGATTTCTATGGATGAAGAAACTCCTGAATAGACTATTCTGGATTATGTAGTAGTTGACATTTGTTTACATCCCATCAAAAATGTTACATCCAAATCGCCTTAGCCTTTCTTGTATGTACTTATTTTTAGTACATTATTGTTACCACATTTATTTAATCCTAGTTAATTATTTACTTGATTACATGGTTTCTAAGTCGAGTCTATTGTTAGTGTATATAGTTTTGGGATGATTGGGATTCATGGTAGTATTATTATATAGAGAAATGGGGAAAAAAAGTTAAGTCATTACCCTAATATTTTTCTAATATTCTCCATGTTTATTGATCCTTCGCAATTTATGTCATTAGTTAGTTAATTGAGTATTAAAAACTCAAGTGTAGGGGTGCAACTATAACCCCCCAAGTCATGTATATTGTTATTTATGTTCAGCAGATAGCAGGGCAAAAATGTATATTAAAAAATGAAAAAAAAATGTTAGAGCTGCCATCTTGCTTATGTTTATGTCAATGAAAGAGTTAAGAAAATAAAAAGAAAGAGTTTGATGTAGAGTTTTGTATATTTGTCCTAGTTGTTGTCAAGTCTTGGCTTAGCAACGCGTGTTTACATGTACTCTTGTAGATATTTAGCTTGCCATCAATCAAAATTCCCTCATATCCTTAATCGTGTTTCCTTTACCCTACACCCAATGTTGCAACCCTTTAAAAGACCTCTTTGATAGTAATTCCTAGGTGCTTACGCCAAAGTGGTAGAGGTTTTGATCCTTTATCAAGCTTATGGTAATCTATATACTATGACAGGTAGTGAGTGTTTATTTTTCCCATTTCCTATATATGTTATAACTCATTATTACACCAAGAGAAAGAGAGAATCCAAACACTTATGTGAGGTGGTAGTATATATTTTTCGTGCTTTTAGTTACGAGGTTAATCCGATTGTGCCATAAACTATCTCAACTCTATATATACAAACCATATTTTTCTTATTTTAGGGAGGTAAAATGTAGAGTATTTGTGTAGCAGCTATTGTGGTCGAGTTTTAAGGTTTCTAAACCCTTTTGTACTCACGCATACTCCATGTTTAGATGAAGTGAAGTTCCTTTACCCTTTTAATCATTCAATATGTCTATGTGTTGTTTGATTAATTGTTTTTCGCCTTTAATTAACATGGTTGGCTAAATATAATTGTGTTTGCTTATGATTGCATGAAACCTAGTTGTTAGATCTTTTGTTATTTTAGGGAAACGCAACTAGGTTAGAGGATGCCTGTGATTAGATCTTCATATCTAGATCACCTTTGGGTGGATTCGGACTTAAGTGTTTGAATTAATAAATACTTACACATTACATTACGAGGGCGATGGGCAATAAAATCTGATAAGACAACTAGGGAGTAGTGCATGATTAGGTAACTATGTTTGTTTAACCATATGAGTTTTGCCCGCCACTTTTACTTTTCTTGCATAATTAGGAGTAGTGTAGTTTATTAGTTTAATCAACCCCCTCAAAAAACTTGAGATTTGCTTTCTTTCTAAAATATATAAAAACACAAAAATAATCTTTCTTCAACCCTTATACCTAAGTAAACGTACGATTTGAGCCTACCCAAACTAATCCCCTAGAGAATGATAATAACCCCCGAGTCTTGCCTATACTACACTACAATTGGATGACAAAACTTAACTTAAATGGGTATAATTTTTTAATAAGAACACGTGAACCAAAAATGTGTATGAGTATACATGCATACATCCTCATATGACAAGTTTTAAACATTTAGTCATGTCTAATTTCCATGTATTGAAAAGTCATTTCAATTTGTGATATATAAAATTAAGGATAATCCAAATTTAGGGTGTACAAAATTAGAGCATGTGCATATTTTACCGCGAGATAAGATTAAAGATTATGACTTTCGAACAAGGTAGGGCAAGAGCTTAAGATTTGTTACAAAAAATAATCAAACCCTAGATTGATGCCCTTAAGGGTTTTTACGACCAAGTAACTCAATCATTGATAAAAATGCAACAAACTTTAATTTTGTTAAAAACGGTTTTCATAAACTATTGTATTTGCATGTTTCGTCATGGGAGAAAATTATGGTGTAAACCCAACCCTATGCGTTTAAAACATGCAAAACAATAATTTACTTTGATCAAGCAAATTATATAAGACAAACACTATGTAATAAGAAAATAATAATGTATTATAAACTACCATCTATACAGTGTGTCGTCGCGAGAGAAAATTATGTATAAATCCAATCCAATGCATTTTAACACAATGCAAGATATTAGTTTGTAATAGATTATTATTACGAAGTCTCATATTAATTTTAAAAAACAAATTTGCACAATTTATATAAGTCACAACAATATATAAAAGCAAAAACAAGTTGAAACAGTTAATCATACTAAACAAAAACGACA
>BQNB010202968.1:0-10797 GCA_026074375.1 Tanacetum coccineum
TCATTGATTATGTTGTCAATTTATAACCATAATGTCAAAACCACATAAAAGTATCTCACCTGATTGGTTTCCTTTTATAGTCTAAATGATGTTGGCATGCCCTTACGCTGCAAGGAGTAATAAGAAACTCACCATTCAAATTGGCAACTCACTCTCGAAATGCTATTCCGGCCCTCCAAACTCACTCATGAGTTTGTGGTTTTATGGTGAGTGGCTCACCTTCAGTGAGTTACTCATAGGTGGGCCACCATGTTTTTTATTTAATTTATTTTATTTGGTTTGTGAGTGTGTGTGAGTATTTAGTGGGGTATATTTTATATAAAGTGAGTATTTTAATAAAAGGTGAGTTTAGTTGAAAGGTGAGTGTTATTACGGTTGAAAGGTGAGTGTTATTACGGTTGAAAGGTGAGTGATAAAGTTGGAGAGAGAAAGCTGACGTGGCGCTGAGGTGTAAGGTGGGTTTGGTCTTGTTACTTCATCCAGCCTAAGGATGAGACTAGTGGTATTCTTAAGATATTTATAACTGATATAGAAAATACAGTTGATAAGAAAGTAAAGATTATCAGATGTGACAATGGAACAGAGTTGAAAAATAGAGTTATGAGTAAGTTTTGTGAAGAGAAAGGCATTAAGAAGGAATTTAGTGCAACTAGAAATCCTTAGCAAAATAGTGTTGCTGAAAGGAGAAATAGGACACTAATTGAGGCAGCTAGAACTATGTTAGCTGACTCTAAGTTACCTACTACATTTTGGGCTAAAGTAGTTAATACTGCTTGCTATGTGCAGAATAGGGTTTTAGTAGTTAAGCCTCATAACAAGACCCCTTATGAACTGTTTAGAGGTAAAATACCTACTCTAAGCTTCATGAGACCATTTGAGTGTCATGTTACCATTCTTAATACCTTAGATTATTTAGGCAACTTTGATGGAAAGTCAGATGAAGGATTATTTATTGGATACTCAATGAATAGTAAGGCTTTTAGGGTATACAACATTAGAACTAGGAAAGTAGAAGAAAACTTGCATATTAGGTTCTTGGAGGATAAGCCTATTATTACAGGTGATGGACCAAAGTGGCAGTTTGATATTGATGTTCTAACAAAATCAATGAATTATGTGCCAGTTGTTGCAGGTACAAACTCTAATAATCTTGTAGGTATAGAAGAAAGTATTGGTGCAGGTCATTCTAGCAAGGAAACAGGATCTAGCCAAGACTACATTTTTATGCCACTATGGAAAGATGGTTCACTATTTGATTATTCTTTAAAGAATTCTAGTAATGATGAACCACAACCTTCTAGTAATGCTAGAAAGAAGGATGATGAAGGTGTAAATAAAGAAAGTGTAATTGATGATCAAGAGAGACCTAAAAATAGTACTCAAGATATTAATACTGCTGGGCCAAGTATTAATACTGCCAGTACAAATGTTAATATTGGTAGTCTAAATATTAATAATGTTAGTCCAACAACTACTGCTTTACTTGAAGCCACACATGCTGATTTCTTTGGTGATGAAACAAAAGTGGATATGAGCAACATTACTACCACATATCCAGTTCCTTCTATTGCAAATACAAGAATCCATAAAGATCATTCACTTGATCATGTGATTGGTGATGTATAGTCTGGTGTACAGACAAGGAGAATGACAAAGACTACAAATGAACAAGGGTTTATTAGTGCTATTTATGAAGGGAAAACTCATGAAGACCTTCATACTTGTCTGTTTGCTTGTTTCCTATCCCAGGAAGAGCCCAAAAAGGTAATCCAAGCATTAAAAGATCTAAGCTAGATAGAATCTATGCAAGAAGAGCTCATGTAATTCAACTTACAACATGTTTAGACATTGGTGGATTTACCACATAGCAAAAGAGCCATTGGTACTAAATGGGGGTACAAGAACAAGAAAGATAAAAGAGGTATTGTGATTAGAAATAAAGCAAGGCTGGTTGCACAGGGTTACACTCAAGAAAAGGGAATAGACTATGATGAGGTTTTTGCTCTAGTTGATAGGATTTAAGCAATTAGGCTGTTCTTAGCCTATGCCTCATTCAAAGACTTTATAGTATACCTGATGGATGTGAAGAGTGCATTTCTGTATGGCAAGATTGAAGAGGAAGTTTATGTCTGTCAACCTCTAGGGTTTGAAGATCCAGAGTTCCCTGACAGAGTTTATAAGGTAGAAAAGGAATTATATTGTCTACATTAAGATCCTAGAGCCTAGTATGAGACTTTGTCTACCTATTTACTGGAAAATGGATTTCAGAGAGGGATAATAGACAAGACTTTGTTCATTAAAAATGTTAAAAGTGATATTCTACTAGTTCAAGTATATGTTGATGATATCATTTTTGGATCTACTAAAAAGGAGTTATGCACCGAGTTTGAGAAATGGATGCATAAGAAGTTCTAGATGAGTTCTATGGGTGAGCTCACTTTCTTCTTAGGACTACAAGTGACACAGAAAGATGATGGGATTTTTATTAGTCAATACAAGTATGTGGATGAAATTTTAAAGAAGTTTGGTTTTTCAACTGTGAAGACAGCAAGTACACCTATGGAGACTTCAAAGCCTTTGATGAAGGATGAAAATGTTAAAGATGTTGATGTTCACTTATATAGATTAATGATTGGCTCATTGATGTATTTAACATCTTCAAGGCCTGATATAATGTTTGATGTATGTGCTGGTGCAAGATTCCAAGTCACACCTAAAGTTTCACATCTTTATGCTATGAAAAGAATCTTTAGATACTTGAAAGGTCAACATAAATTGGGCCTTTGGTATCCTAAGGACTCACCATTTGATTTGAAAGCTTATACTAACTGTGACTATGCTGGTGTAAGTTTTGATAGGAAATCCACAACAGGAGGTTGTCAATTTCTTGGAAGCAGATTGATTTCATGGCAATGCAAGAAGCAAACTATAGTTGCCAACTCTACCACTAAAGCATAATATGTGGTTGTTGCTAGTTATTGTGGATAAGTACTCTGGATTCAAAATCAAATGCTGGATTATGGATACAATTTCATGATTACCAAGATTTTTATTGACAATGAAAGTACCATCTGCATAGTTAATATAACACCCCATGTTTTAAGGTCATTTATGACATCAATAAATTCACTATGTATTTTTAGTATTGCACGCGTTTGCTTTTAATTCCAAGTATTAAGTTAAATCGCGTAAGCTAAAAATGATCATTCAATGTAAACGGGCATCAAACAATTAAATGTTTACATCAAGCAAGTGTTAAGTAATTATTTTGAGGATAATTATTAACTTTGTTCATTTTATTTTTATTGGTTGCGTAAAGTATTTATGTTTTACGATAAAATACGTTTAGCATTCCCGGAACCACCAAAACTTTTCTACGCTTCAACCAATACTCATTTTTATACCCAATACCTAAAGTTTTATAAAAATGCACCCATATGTATATACTTAGCCAAATTCTATGCATAATGAATAAACCTAGACTTACAAACTACATATTATATCTTTATTCATACAACTTGCTAACTTATGTCTTCAAAATAATGGTAGATATTTATAAAAGATCAAAAATCAATATGTACTCCCTCCCCCCTCCAAAAACCCATGGCAACAACATATTTAGGGGACAAGGAGTTCATAATTTTGCAACTAGTACATGTACATACACCAACTAATAAAAGTTTATGTCTTTTTGACCAAGACTTCCTTAAAACCCTCCCTTTTGTCTTAAGACTTCTATGTACACTCCTTGACTAGTCTTTACATATATAAAGTATCCACTAGTATAGAACACACATACATACTCTCATTTTATAAGGTGAAAACATAAAAACACTCTCTTATACTCCCTCCTAGCCACGGCTAACACCAAACCACATCAAAAATACATATAAAATTAATCTACAACATTTACACACCTTCCTACATGATATATAAGATGACCTAAGGTGTTTAGAAGAATTGGTTTAAGCATTTTCAAGGGTTAAGCAAGGAAAGGTTGAAATTAGGGTTTCATATTTTTTAGGGGTTTCAAGTTGTGCAAGCTAGGGTTTGTAATCTAAACAAAGGTTTATATTTTGTTAGTTATAACCACACATCACATTAAGGTCACCTAAAACTATTTATGTCTTTACATTTATCATTTTATGAATATATAAGTTCTATGTAGCAAAATCACCATTTAGGATACTTTTGAACATGTAAAATGGATTTGTTTAATTTTTTACTAAATTGATTTTTTAAGGTGATGTTGAGTAAACTTGGATCCTAAATCTAAAAAAGTTTTTACTTGTATCATCAAGATTTTTAAAACCTGATTTTAAACAATCAAAATTTGACAAATCTTACAGTAGTTTTTTAATGATGAATATGACCAACGACCTTTTCTCATACTAAAAAGGTTTTTGAAAACATGAGAAAGCAAGGAAAATATTTTTTAGGGACTGTGACACCATTGTTTGATACTATGTTGATACAATCACAAGCAGTAGAGGGTGAAGGTTCAGGATAACCCTCTAAACCCTAACACATACCTACTACTGCTTCACCATCTCATGTAGAACCAATCCCTATTGTTGCATCATCATCTCAACCTAAAAAGACCCACAAACATAGGAAAACCAAAAATAAAGGCTACTGAATATCTCCTCTAGTGGATCCACTTACCACAGGAAGGCAGATGAGAACAGTCCATGAGAGAGGGGAGACAGGTGGAAAAGGGCTGCCAATTACTGCTACTAGCTTAGTATTGCCAACAGGGCAGTGGTAACCTAAAAAATACAGGGACGCCACTCTACGAAATACCTAATGATCCTTTTCCATTATGGAATTATGGTTCAGGTGGTAAGTCCCAGGTGCCCAAAGAATACATAATAGGGACAGACCTGCTCAAGACTAGTTTTGAGAGGTTGATCTAAACCATCCAATGAAAGCCACCTCTTCAATAGTTAAACAAGACACACGGAAGTGTGGAGGCAGAATGAAACTACAGGAATTGATAGACCTTTGTACAAAACTATCTGATAAAGTTCTTGACTTAGAGAATGTAAAGGATGCTCAAGCTTTGGAAATTCAAAAGTTAAAGAAAAGGGTTAAGAAGTTAGAAAGTAAGAAAAAGTTAAGAACTTCATAACTCCAAGATGGAGATTATTTCCAAGGTCAGATAAAGGTCTTTCTGCTGAAAAAGTTTAGGTGGAATCAGGAAGTAATGCGATTCCAAATCATATAGAGAATGAATTGACCAAGAAGAACGGGATCTTCATGGTTTTCAAGAGGAATTCAGAGACTCAACGAGTATGGTCATGATATTAGAGTTAATAACGAGCTAGTACATCAATTACACTTGCAGTAATAATAAGTATACTACTAGCTGAACAGTAACTACTTAGCCAGTTTGCACTCCAATTACTACTGCTGGTGAAATCTGTTAGTACTGCTAGCCAAGTACAGCCCCTCCAACAATAACAACAACAAAGCAAACAACTCCCTATTGGACGATGAAGACCTTTAGTATTGCTCCAACCCCTTATGAAGTTGAAGAGTAGAGAAAATAAAGGCAAAAGGAGTAACTATGGCAAGAGCCTAGAGAGTCTAAACAAATAGTAAGAGTACCTCCTCCACAAATTGATCCAAAAGACAAGGGAAAGGCAAAGATGGTTGAACCTGAAAAACCAAAAGAAGAAGAAAGATCAAATTAAATATGATGCTGATGTAGCTCACAGACTTCAAGCAGAATTAGATAAAGAAGCCAGGCTTGAAAGAGAAAGAGAAGAAGAAGCTAGTAAAGCTCCAAACATTGCTGAATAAGGATGAATTATCAAGCTATATGGATGTAGACTATGTAGACCTGGCTACAAAAATAACAAAGAAAAGAGAGAAGTGAGTTGACGCATCGAGAAGAAAGGTCAAAGTTATTTTTGAGCTCAGAATGAAAGAAAGAATAACATTATTCAAGACTTAAGCAGAGATAGAGAAGAAAACCAACCCGAACTTAAAAACTTATAAGAGAAACCTATATTCTACTTTATTTCTCAAGAACATTGGCTGGATACAAGCACACTCAATTGAATAACAAAAGTTTTGAAGAGAATCCAGATGTGTTTTTAAAAAATAAATGAAAAGAGTAAACATATTTGAAGCAGGATGCAAGTTAGGTGAAAAGGCCAATGAAACAATAGAGAGTGAAGTTGATAGAGCAGTTCCTGAGTTAGTAGCTGAAAATTCAAAAAAGGTGATGCAAAACAAAGAAACTTGATCAAGAAAAAGATCTACAAGGCAAAAAGTCTAGTGAAAGCTCACACTAATGATGAAGAACCAAGAGATAAAAAAACTGATTGAACTATTCCACATAAGAGCTACAGACAGAATGATTGATATAGTTCCAGAGTACAAGGATGAATGTTGAAAGCAATTACAACTTATTAATCCAATAATTGACTGGAGATTTACACTGAAAGGCACCAAGAAGTTACCAGGAAGATCATTAGAGTATGGAAAACATACTAAAGGTATAAACAACTTCTTTGATGATAATTGTTTTAAAAGCCTTTTGATAGGAAAGACTTAGTTATTGTTTATAGACCCCTGTTAAGAAAGTTCCCAATTCAACAAAACCAACACATAACAAAAAAGAGAGATATGGGGGTTAGTTAAAGATTATTTTAAACCAGAAATATAGAAATGAATGATTAATGGAAGCTTCAAAAGCGATATTTCCATCGACTTAATTTATAAGGCGTATATGATTCATAATTGGAGGTGCCAACATGTGTCTACAGAAAGGGCATAGAACATCTACAAGCTGGGTTAAAGAAGGAGAATCCATTGTCAAGATGAACTCTTACATTTATGCCTGTGCAGCAAAGGCTCTTATGTGGACTTCAAGATAAAAGAATGTCCAGAGAACATTCATTAGAAAGATATTCATGTAGCTGAAAGACCAAGAAGAATAAATGTTTATTTGAAACATCCTCCTAGTGAAGAATAAATCTTTTAATCAAGAAAACTTTTAAGATTCAGAAGGTGAACATCAAGTTTAGGGGAGGATTGTTGGGATTAAAAGCTTCTTAGTGCTGTTGAAGTTACTGCTACTAGTTATGATTGTTACTACTGTTGGTATTGTTTCTACTGCTAGTGAAGTTTAGAGAAAATATTCTAAGTCATTACTACTGCTAGTTGTAAAGTTACTACTACTGGAAGAGTTTCAGTTGTAAAGTTATAGTAGTACTTGATTTTATATAGATAGTTATACTAACATATGTGATAAAGAATGAGAAATATATTTAAGAAAAGGATAAGTATGAAGTTAGAAAACGCTTGTAAGCCCATTAGGATTTCCTTGGTATAATAAAAGGAGACCCTAGCAATAAAGTATAGATAATCTCACATCTCCACATTCATATACTTTTTTATATAAAGCTACAAGGTTTGAAAACACTAAGCATTACACAGATTACTCTCTATTATTGATAATAATAAAAATGTTGGAGCTTTTCAGTAATATCCCTGTTCATTAAATAAATATTACTGTTTCATTAATATTCTTCATAAGTACTAAAGATAGATACCGCATACTCCATTATTATTCAAAAGTTAATGTAACCATATTTAGTTTTTGGATTTATCCAAAAGTAAACTTAACCTTTACAAGCTAAGAATCGATCTTAAGTTGGGAAACAACACACTTAAATGGATGTTTAATAACCGTTACAAATGGACCACATGAAATTTAGTAGTTACAAATATATGACGTAATTGATGACAATATCAATGTTTAAACAGTTAACAAGTTTGACTGTATAAAAAACATATTATGAGGCCTTTATCTAACTTTACCATTTACTTGGTTGTTACATTACATTTTTTGGGTGTAACAAGTTTTTGTTATTAAAGATTTAAAGGCTTAAATGTGATATGATGAATAATTTCTAATGGTATTTTACATTCTTTCCCAATAAAGTTTAAGATTGAATAAATTAATATACATAGTTTAACGAATGAATTGATTATAATGGTTTAGGCTCGTAATAATAAGGGTTCTGGATTAATTTAGATTGCTAAAGATTATGTTGTGTAATGTTTAATAATACGATGTAATTAAGATTAAGAGTTAAAATAAGATTATTAACATTTTATATACGGAGTAATAGAACGTCTAGATGTGAGATTTTTATAAGTTTTTACTATTTAAGAAAAGATTAAACTTTTTAAATTAATTTATTATTATTATTAATGAGTAACATTTGTTGGATGACATTTTATTTTTTTTCCATTTATTATTATTAATTATGATTAGATGACTCGACGTTTTGTTTCTCTAATTTGTTACAAGTCTAGCATAAATATTGGTTTGCTGGCCGTATTTACTTCAGTAAATGTTATTAAAAAACAAGATAAAATTTGCCTTCGCGTTATACGACGGGTTTTAAAAACATGCAATTCCCCTTCTACGACTTCGAAATACCAAATACATTTTCATGACTTTATTACAAATCTTTGATAAAATAGTGTACATCATTAATAAAGTAACCAAACAATTAAGATTCCCGTAAATCTGTTTCTTTATATTTGACATAACACATTAAGTACTAACGGAATGTATTTATACGTATCCAGAAAGATTAAGGACACCAAGTTAATTTTACTACAAAAATGGTATCTGACCTTAGCAACCTTACTAAAGTCTCATTTCCATCACTGCAACAAAAAAAGAGTCTCATTGAGTCATTTCCATCATACTTGTTGTGAGTGGACCATGCCATGTGATTGTAACTCCCTCATTTTCACTAGCACTCCATACTTTCATATTTGTCTTTAAGCAGTCCATACTATCAATCTTAACAAAATCCTATTAAAAACATCAAGAACCATAATTTACAAACAACAAAAAAAAATAAAGAAAAAAATTAGTAAAAAAAAGTTCATGGGATTTCTTGCATTACCATTTGAAAGAAGCACCAAAAAAAAAAAAACCATGTGTTTGTAGTCCTGAAGTCTTAAAATATCTAAAACTATTCCCTGCAACTTTTCGTTGAGTATAACCATAACAAAGAACCTACAAACAATAAACGACAAAATAATTTAATGTTAAGTCGATGACAACACCAAAAACTCAACACCAACCATTATAGAAATATTCTGCCGTGATGAAGGCAGCATCAAGTTCCAGTTGGTAAGTGGATGGTTAGGTTTTATCCTATGTGTGGCATTGTAAAGGAGCAATAGGGAAATTGAGTGAGTTTAGGTATCTACAGAGAAAAATAACCAAAGAGAAATAGAAATCTGTGCTTGAACTGGGGCATCAATAATATTCATATATAAAATGCACTGTTATAATGGGAGAACGGAAAAATGTTAAAATGGGTTACAAAATAGGCTGTTGTTACAAAACATTTACATTGGCTGTTACAAATTTACATTTCATTTTCAAAAAGTTTAAATGAGCTTTTTTAGGTTGTTACAACTTTAGATTTAAATTCTTAAATGTTGAAATAAGTCTATATTGATTGAATTCTTTAAGACTTCTTTTTATAGTAATCTTTTGTACTTAAAATTTTAAGTACTTCTAATTTTAGAAATTGGCTAAATGTTTTATAAAGTAGTAGAGATAAAATACGCATCAAATATGGAAGTGGTTGGAAGTTCAAATGGACAGCTAGTGAAGATGGGAAAAGCTAGCCGGAACAAGGGCCACAATGTTAACAAACATACACCACCACCACAACCAAAGATTGAAGAAATCCTACCACTCCAATCCATAGCACCACAACCCGTTTACCATCCACTCTCTCAAAAACAAAAGGAGAAGGTCAAGGAAGATTTAGACAAAAAGTAAAAAGAGTTGGAGGAGTCCAATCCTATCTTGGATGTGTTAGAAAATTACATGACTTATAGGAAGAAGCTAAATAAGGTTATGATGGTTTGTGCTAGGTTAAGCAACAATGAGTTTGGTGAAGAAGACAAGATAAGGATAGTTGAGCATGGGTTGCCAAAGAAGATGCGTGACCTGAGGAATTTTATGTTATCGGTTAGTGTGAATGGGATGGTCTAAATGAACGCCTTAGCGGATACGAGGGCAAGTGTAATTGTGTTTCCTTTTAGCTTATACAAGAACCTTGGATTAAGTGATCCTAGACCTTATCATTCCAACCTCCCTATGGCTGACAACACTCAATTCAAAGCCATGGGGGAGGTAAGGAACGTTAGGATCCAAATAGGTTATCAATCCTACTTAGTTGACTTCTTATTGTTGGACATCCCGATTGACAAAGAACTACCATTATTGTTGGGATGCCCGTTTTTAAGAACTTGTGAAGCGGTTATTGATATGGGGCGTGGTACTATGAGCATTGACGATGGAGTTATTCGTCATACCTACTTTCTAAAACCTAGGCCAAGGCATACTTAGAAAATTTTGAGATTGATTAAGTAGATGATTGGCTTAGTTGTTTCGAGGTTGGACGTGATGAGGATGGTAATCCTAAGTACGGTCCCGTGGCACCATCATTTTTAGATATTGAAGATGAGATGGAGAGAGCCTTAGAAATGGAAGCTTATTTCAATCCCTTTAAAAATATAATTGTTTTCAAAATTCTCATTGAATTTTTAGGTTCACTTTCGGTTCAATTGAAAAACACCGATTGGGGAAATGAAGGCTATGGAATGTACAAGAAGATTGAAGGTGACGGGGCATGGCACACCAAGTTCGAGGTAATCACACCAAGTGGATGAAAGTTCACTGAAGGATTTAAGACAAAGGAAACTGGTATGTGCTTAATTACACATACCTTGTTCCATTAA
>BQNB010202970.1:0-10797 GCA_026074375.1 Tanacetum coccineum
TCTTAGGGACCTAGGCCTTTTCAGGCTTGGGTCTGCCTTGTGGTCCTTTAACATTTACAGTTCTAACAAAATTGGATCCATTATTATAATTGGAGTTTGGTCTTGTTCTCTTCCAATTATAACCTGCTAAGGTCTTAACAGCAGTGCCCCTATTTCCCTTTACAGCATGAGAATAAGTCATTCTTGCTGTATTTCTAACAATGGGTCTTCTCACAGGTGAATGTGATTTTGAAAAATTATTTCTTTGATTAAACTTATTCACCTGGGATCTTACAATACTAAACCTGTTTGAGTTACTGATATTTATTGGTTATTTAGGTTTAACAGTATTAATATTAAAACTACCAGTATTAACATTAGACCTGACAGAATTAACATTTTGCCTAACAGAATTAACATTTGCCCTACCAGTATTAACATTAGGTCTAACAGAATTAACATTTTGCCTAACAGCAATGAGTTGTACTGGTCTAGGTACAAATTGATTAGCATGATTAACCCTGTTTGCATTGTTCCATACTGGTTTGGCCACCCCATTACCAGTATTAAAAACCCTTTGATTCTTATGCTCAGTCTCTCTTACCATTTTCTTTTCATAAAAGTCACAATCTTTGATCAAATGACTTAGGCTGCCATAAACAAAACACTCTTTCTTGATGAAAGAGTAACCTTCCCCTAGTTCTTTTTCCATCATTTCATTCTAATTCTTTCTGTTAACTTTTGGTGTCTCTTGATTTTTCATTTGTTGCCTAGGAGTTTTTACGTATGTTACACAACTAGGTTTAACTTCTGTTAATTTTGGTTCAGACACTACTTTTTCATTAGTTGTAACAGACTTAGACGTAGACATCTCTTTTGGTACACTTATACTTTCTGATTCAGACTCAGAAGAGTGCTTAGAGGGATTTCCAAAAGATCCTTCACTGTCATTTGATTGACAGGTAGAATGCTCAGTGGATGTGTCATCTGAGTCACTAATTTTAGGCTTTTGAGGTCCCTTTTTACCATAAACATACAAAGAATCATCAATTTCCTCTTGTGGTTTAGGAGTATAGTCTCTAGTTAATGGATGTGGAACTCCTTTATAATTATCAATCTTTGAAAATCTACTGTATAAAGGGTTGTTAAGAAAATCTTCTTCTGTACACTTAAACACAGTACGATTCATTTCTTCCTCATAGCTTAAATCCTCATTGTTAGATTGTATTTCATATCCTAAGCCAACTTTACTATTTGAAGTCATACCTGAATCAACTAATTTACAAAGGTTTTTAGAAGAATTTTTCCATGAATCTACTGTTTTCTGCAATTGCTCCTTTTCTTTTACAGCTTTCATTCCTATTCTCCTACATTTTTTAAGCTTTTCATCTTTTGCATATATTTCATTTGCCTGAAATGTAAGCTGTTCATTTAAAGATAATTGCTACTTTTGAAAAGTAATAACTTGAGCTTCTAATTTCTTAACAGCTAGAGTATAAGCAAGTATTTTTGCTTCTTGTTCACATAACTGATTCGTTTGTTCATCACACGGTGTTTTAAGCTTATTATATGAATCAATGCAAGTTTTAGAACATAATGATACCTCATTATTTGAGCTGATAGTCATGAGTGCATGATTTGTCTCTTCTTCCTTTACTGTATGTTCTCCCTAATTAACAACACCATCATCTATAGTCAGCAAACAGTTCTGATTCTGTTCTTTCTTTCTAGCTCCTTGATCTTGATAAAAAGAGTCTCTTTTCTTTCCATCATTTGTCCCCTTGGATGGGCATTCTCTAGCAAAATGACCAGTGTTGTGACATTTGAAACATTCAAGCTTCTTTTTGTCAAAACCAACAGGTTTGTTTCCATCAATCCTGACTCTCCTTCCAGTCTTCTTATAAAACTTCTTCATTCGAATAGCAATCATTGCTATCTGCCAGTTTATGTCCATCTCTTCAATGTCCACATCATCAATCTGTTCTAGGTCTTCATGAAGCAAGTCCAAATCTTCAGATTGTTTGGCAAAGAGTGAATAAATAACTTCATCAGCAAAACCAGCAGGAACTTCTCTTTCTTGAATATTGTTTGAAGAAGTAGGAGTATAAGTACTGTAGGCACCAGTATGACCAGACTTAACCTTGTTAGTGCTGCTCTTGCTGTGTGAAACAAAAGCAACGTTTTGAGCACTTGCAGATGATTTCGAGGTACTTGTGAGTTCTTGCTCAAAAACCCTAAGGTTATTATACAAGTCATCAATGGACAAAGTGTCAACATCTGGTTTGGTTCTCATTGTCATTGCCAGATTTGACCAAGCTGGGGGCAAAGATCTGAGAAACTTGTGATTTGCATCCTCAGTTGATACTTCAGCACCATGGGCTTCCAACTGTGAGAGTAGTTGTTGGAACCTGTCATATCCTTTTTCCAACCCTTCTGAACTGGATATAGAAAATGCTTCAAACTGTTGTTTTAGAACAGCTTTCTGCATCTTCTTTGAATTTGCATTACCTCCAAACCTAGTCCTGATGGCTTCCCAAATCTCTTTAGCATCATCCATTCCATGAAATCTTCTCAGATGTTCCTTGGGAATTGCCATAAGTAAGATGGTTCTAGCCTTCCTCTCCTTTTCAACAGCATGAATTTCTGCAGCAGATACTGGTGGAAGTATTCTAACAACACCATCTTTTCCAGTTGAGATTCTCTTCTTTGAATTTCCATTCTGAATTACCTTCCAAACATCATTATCAATATATTCAAGGTAATGCTCCATCTCCATAGCCCATATATCATACTCCTCCTTCTTCAGAATTAGGAGTTTGATATTTGAAATAGTGGTTGTTGTAGGAGTGAGTTGTTGTTGTTGTTGTTTTGGTTTATTGGTTGCAGTACCACTGTCTGATGCTTCTTCATGGTATGATGCTTCATCATCACTAAGATGTTGAGAGTAATCATCATTAGCAGGTTGAGACATTTTTCTAGATCTGAAAGTGATTATTTGTTTTCTTGTGATTCTTCTTATTCAGAGTCCCTCTAGAGGCTCTGATACCACTTGAAGGTCCTTAGTCTTGAATCTGATTAGCCTTTTGTAAGCCAATAGCTAACTTGAATAAATACCTTATTAAAATGTTCTTAAAATACCAAAAATATATGAAAATTACATGGTATATATGTATTTTGTGATTTAAGTCTTGCAAGTAACGGAAATATCAAAAGTGGAAAAAAACACGAAGCAAAACAGATAAAATCGAGCACGGGAATGAAAGAGCGCGAAAAACCAAAGCCGAAGGCGTACCCATCTTCTATTGACCAACCTGAGCCCACTTAATGGGTCGGGTCAGCCTACAAACCTTTAATGATAAACCTTAAAAGCCCATGTTTAATAACAAGCCCAAGATCCCAGTTTTAAATACAAACGGCCCAATGTTATAACAAAAGGCCCAAAGCCCCAACACCCATCCAAGTCAACACACGATATATGAGGGTCAAATTTTTGGTAGCATATCCCCTTTTCCCTCTTTTTCACCATGGACAACGAGCAGGGTAAATGCTTCTCAAGTACACGCTTATCCATCCTTCTAGAAGTTCTTTCGGACACCTCGGACACCCTCTATAGCCACGCTGGCAATCCCACAACACCCCATTGGTCAATCATACGTGTACTTGATCTAACGGCTCAAAATATGATGATTTAGAGGCGGTTAGAGATTAAGGGCCAAGATTAGAAGAGGAGGGAGTGTCCTGAAGGCTAGAAGGTTCCTCTCACCCCTATAAATAAAGGGCTTGATCACACAGAGGAAGGCGTATAGGATTTTAGCTTAGCTTAAGAGTATTTTAGCTTATTGTCTTCATTTTCAGCTTATTGTCTTTAATTTGATGTATTTTCCTTTTTAAAAGTTTGTAACTCAATTTGATTATCAATAAAATTTTAGTTGTTGTTTAATACATGTTTTTACTTAATGAATTAATGGTTTAAATAAGCTCAGTTTTAATCTAATAAGCTCTATAAGCTCTCAAATACTATATAAGCTTGCATATACTCAGTGAAGCCTTCAAAAGCTTAACTAAGTTTAGATTTTAATTTCAAATATCTCTCCCCTAAATTACCTCAGCTTATTGGATGATAAGCCAAACCCGGATGGGCTTATGGACAATACCAGCTTATCTATGATAAGCTGGAGCTTGTAGTATAGTTCTAAGAGCAGTTTTGATCCTTGTTTGAGCTAGGATCAAGGTACTTCTCATTTTCTCTTCTTTATTGCTTATTTACTGCATTTGATTATTACTGCTCATCTTGTACTTATAGCTTGCTTATTGATGTTTAGTTTTGCTTATTCATGATCATTCAATCACAACCTTAATTATGATATATAGAATCAAGATGCAAGAAATTAAAGACTTTATTGATGAAAAGAGAGAGAAAACATAAAAGGAGGCTAACCCTAATCTTGACAATGTATTGGTGTATGATGGAATGTCTTTTCCTAGAAAAAGAAAAACAAGAGTATAAATACTCTAAGGGGTATCAGTGTGGTATCAACTTGCTTTCTTTTCTAACATGATTTTATCCTTATGTTTTAAAAGCATTTTTGGAACGGACTCTCTTCTGCAAGTGTTAGGTCTCTTCTGAAGTCAGGGATCACCAATTGGATCAGTTTAAGAACAATAATTTCACCAACATATAGCTTCTGGTTTCGACTCTGAGTTTTTGCAGAAATAAGGGGGATTTTGAAAACCTAGAGCTTGTTTAGTGGTATTATCATAGAAAAACTGAGGTTTCGTCAACATGTGAACAGTTTGTGCAGATTGATCTCTTTTAAAAACAATATTATCTAGATGTTTGATCTGCTTTTCTAGAGCTATTTCTCTATCAATGTTCCTAGATTCTTCTTTCTTAAAATCATTTTTAGAAGAGTGACGTTTGTAATAAAGATTCCTTTTTCTTTTAAATGTTCTGAAAGAGTTTGTTTAAGAAGATCAATCTCTACAGACTGTGCACATGTGTCTGAAACGTTATTTTGACTCTTTGAATCAACATTTTGTCCTTCTTTCAACACTTTAACTTGTTCCTTATATCTTTCAAGCTCAGCAGTTAAGGTATCATTAACACTCTTATTTTCCAGATTTATCTTGGTACAATTAGCAACTTGGGTTTTTCATTATTCATCACAGATTAATATTAATCATCTTTTTGTGCAGAGGAGTTAGAATGCTTAAACAGTTGCTTGTTGTGATTCAATCACATACTGAGAATCAGGAATGATATTGCTATCACTGGTTATTTTAGTCTCTGAATGATTCACAACATTCGACTGTTGAGAACACGGCATCATATGCACAGCTTGATTTACCACATTATTATTCATATTATCATGATTGTGTACCTCATCAAGAGCATCTGAACCATAATGTGGATACATCGCCCGAAGAGACAACTTGGTAGAGTTGAGTTCCTTCACAATAGATTTTATGCATCCAAATCATCAGCTTGATAAGCAGCATTGTGAGTAATGACTGTCAGTGTGCTTTGATTTTCTGGAATTCCTAGATCTGCCAAAAATGCTAGTTCCTCTTCATTTTGAATTTGACCATGTGATTGAGCTTCTACCAAGAACACTTTCTCCTTGAACCACGAATCATCCCGTTTCCTCTTGGGTTTAGTACACTGTTTCGACATATGGCCTTCTCCTTTGCAGTTGTAGCAGATAACCACCCTTTGTTTCCCAGAATTGCTTCCACTAGCTCCTGGAGTGTAAGTCCTTGAAGTACCCGTAGAAAAAGAAGTTTGTCTCCCCTGAATTAGCTGCAAAGTTACTCTTTCATTATTCGATGGTGCTTGTGCCTTGGGTTTGACGAATGTATAATTAGTTATTAGTAGTGGGGATAACGGACAGTGAAAAACACGGTAAAAATGACTCATGTGATTGATGGCATTAATGGGATCATCACCTTTTTGGAACACAGGAACAATTAGACCTGTTTCTGGTTGGGAAAATTTAGATTGTTGGTTAACTAAAGGAGCATATTCCAATTGAGGGATGGATGATGATGCAGAATAAACAATGTGGTGGATTGATGATTGATAGTCATTTGATGGATAAGTGATTAAAAAAGGTGTTAATGATTGATGAGTTGAGTATTGTTGAGACTGATAAGGTGATCCATACTGTGGTGACTAAAATTATGAAAACTTGTGGTTTGAAAATTGAGTGTTTTAGCATAAGTTTTGATAAATGTTGATAGGAGATTGGGTTATCTGTTTGGTTGTACTAAAGGCAAGCGGTCAGATTTGCGTTCATGCATTAAACGAACCTCATTTGCATGATATTCGTGTTGTCCCAAGTAAGCATGAAACTGATCAACATTAGTTGTGTGCAAATCCCAAACCAATTTGACATCTGTCACAAATTTGCTCCATTCAGGAGGAAGGATTATTCAAAACACTTTGTGTTCACTAGAAATTGTTCCCAGTTTCATACTATAGATTATTTCATATCATTCAGAGCAGAGAAAATTCTCAAGTAGAATCACGCAGTGTTTCTCCCTTTATTTAAGCAAGACTTATCGGTAATTCATCATAAAGCTACACTCCCTTTCTTGTTTGTTATGAGTTCCTGTGCATAAGTAGTTGAATTTCTTTCCCAAGTTCCTTGCGTTGACTTTATGGATTACTAACCAATGCATAGACCTCAGGTGGTAGCCCTTGGAGAATGATGTTTGTTGCCTTGATATCACAATCAGCTTGAATTGCTTCTGTAGGAGATAACTCAGAATATCTCTTAGGTCTAGTCACTCCATTTTCCTCAATTGAAGGCCAAATGAGTGGACCATTTTCAACGGATTCAAGAATCATTCGTCCATGTTGTCTATTTAGCATGTATAGTTCTATTCTGCTTTTCCACGAATCATACATATTCTTTTCCAACATAGGTGGACGATTGTCGGCACCCGAAAGAATCGCTTTGTCAGCAAGAGTCGTCATTTGATTGTTACAAAGATTACTTGGTTGATCGGACGGTGGTAGAAAGAAATTGTGTTTGGTTGAGTGGTTGTTGAGTCTTGAATAATTCTTGAAACTACACACGATTTTACAATTCTCGATAAAACCGGAAAAACAAGTTAATGTTTTACGGGATTTTACACGTCAAATGAAATAACCGTATAATTTAGAATTTGAGTTGATAGGTTTTTGACTAGTTTGGTTTTCAAAGGAGGTTGACTAGTTCGGTTGCCATAACAATTAACTAGTTCGGTTGTCAAAGTACTGACTAGTTCGGTTCCACTGGTTCGGTTAACTAGTTCGGTTCCAACACAAACAAACTAGATCGGTTCCACTGGTTCGGTTCACTAGTTCGGTTCCAACACAGATTGACTAGTTCGGTTCTAACTCACAAAACTAGTTCGGTTCCAACTAAGACGAAACCCAAATTTTCAAAACTCAAAAAGACTCATTTTTGATTAGTTTTTTGCAAAAAAATCTTGTACAACTAGTGTTACTAACCCCTATTAGGAACAAGAAAAATGAAAACTTTTAAGGTTTTTAGCCGAAATATTTTAAATCCCAAGATTTTGCGCTTTGTAAGGGTTTGAACACACAATCAAAAGACAAATACAAAAACTAAACACACACTCCATGACTCTTGATCTCCAATTGAAGAAATATTAGTAACTATGATAAACAATTAAGAACTAGAGAGAGAGTGAGTGGAAGGAAGGTTTTGTTTCTAGAGAGAGAAAGTAAGAAAACATGAAATGCATATATGAAAAGTAAAATACAAAAACCAACCAACCACCTCTCCAAGGCATGGAGAGGTGTATATATAGTCCTATGATGGCCGGCCATGGGCCTTAACGGGCTTTCCATAGGCCTTGGGCTAGACTAGCTTACTAGACTAATTATATAACAAACTACGGGCTAAGACTTATTACATCTTTGGAAAGTTGACCTATACTTTTCTTGTTTCCATCACGCGTCATTTTGTCAAGGAACAATCGAAATCATGGATCTAAGTTAAACGGTTGAAGCAAAAGCCGTATCCTAATGTCATGGTTCGATGAACTCTAGGAGAGGTCCTGAGTTTACATGGGCAAGTGAAGGGACCAATTCCGAAAGAAAATATTCACACCTCTTCACCAAAGCCCGCACCGTCGTCAGTTGTCGCGTCTTAAGCCTGAGAAACAAGGTATTTAATGGGGAAGACTGTAACAATCGTATTTTATGCTTCATGTAGATGTTATATAGTTCACTATTTATTTTTAGTCTCGTACGCATTTGATTTTAATTTTAATCGTTATGTTGAAATCGCGTAAGCTAAAAAATTATCATTCATACGTAAAGGGTATCTATCAAATTAATGTTTACGTCAAGCAAGTGTTAGATTATTATTTAGAGGATAATATTAACTTTGACATTTTATTTGTATTTGTTACGTAAAGTGTTTACGTTTCGCGATAAAATACGTTTAGGCATTCCCGGAACCACCAAAACTTTTCTACGCTTCAACAAATACCCATTTTTATACCCAATACTCAAAGTTTTATAAAACTTCACCCATGTTAACATTGTTTAGTCAAATTGTGCATAAAATAAAACAACTAGAACATACACTTTACAAGGTTACACATCTACACTTAATATATATGACTTATACTTCAAATAATGAAAGATTTTATACAAGATAAAAAAAATCACCAACTAGCACCTTCCCCCCCCTAAAATTTTGGATACAAAGTTATCCCAAGGGGACATGAAGCACACAAATCACCAACTTATAACTTGTGCAACTTCAACTCATTAAACCTTAGATGTACATGACAAGGTTTTGACCAAAGACTTTCCTTAAATCCCTCCCTATGTCTTTCTAAGTCTTGACCACTCTCTGATACTAACTTGGACCAAGGTTGATGTATAAATAGATGCCTACTAGTAAAGAGATAACACACTTTATTTCCTTGAGCAAAAATTGCACTCATTCTGTTTGTTTCTCCCTCCTAAACCACGGCTAAAACAAACAACCTATATAAAATCCATACAATTTTATTTACCATATATGCAAGTGTTCTAACAACATATCTAAGATATACCAAGACAGTTTGAAGGTTTAGTTAAGCATTTTTAAGGGTTAAACAAAGAAGGTTTAAGTTAGGGTTTCTTGAAGGAAATTAGGGTTTCTTTGTCTTGGAAGCTTGGGTTTATTATCTAAACTAGGGTTTAGAACTTGTATTTCTTCATCATACTTCACATTAAGGTCATCTTAAACTCGTAATCTCTTTACATTTGTGATTTCATATGTATATTATGTTTATATAGTGAATCATCATCTAGGAAACTTATTAACTTGTAAAATGGATTTTTACACTTAAATATGATTTGATATACTTTTACATATGTTGTATGAATGTTAATATCATGTTGGAATGGAAGTATAAGCATTGTACACGTATGGTTTAGTTTATAAAAAGTATATATAAACTAGTTACTTAAAAAGTGTACTTATTAAGTTTATGAGCAAAAGACATGTAAAGACTTGTTATCATGAAAATACATGGACAAATGATGGACTAAGGACCTAAAGTATATAATACTTGTGGTATAACACATGGTAGTAGACTTGTAACAAATCAACTAGGCTAAAAAGTTATAAAAACAAGTTTAAACATATTTTTAATAAAAAGATCCTAAGGGTCTGTTTTAATTCGAAATATAAAGCATTGATTTTATATTTTTATAAAATACTACATGTTACAAGGATCGTATGCATATAGAGAACTCGAAAAACCGATTTATAACGAAGGATATACGGCATTTGCAAGTTATAGGATAATAAACGCTTTTATAAAAGAAATTTTATAAAAACTTATTACAATTCACCTCTGATATAAATGGTTGGTTATTTTTCTTAGAAAGTACATATTTTTAGGATTCCAAAACATTAAGAATCATAATTTTTCGATCAATAACGAAGGAGTTATGGATTTTTTCATGTTTACGATAATTAAAGTGTATAAAAATAATTTTATAAACTATGAACAGTAAAAATGTAGGTTCCTTGATCATTCATACAAACCTTAACAATGATGTGTAGAATCAAGATGCAGGAAAATAAAGACTTTATTGATGATTGAAAGAAAAACCTTTTTGGTGGCTAGAAACCTTAACAATATTATAATTGACTAGCTCTATTGTCTCTAATGTCTAACCTAATTTTTGACTAAACTAGGAGTATTTATACTAAAAAGATTAGCCTAGGAGGCCTTTGATGGGCTTTTTCATTAATGGCCCGTTTACATAATATTACACGCTTAAACGAGCTAGACTTTTGTCTTGTATATTTGAGTGACCGAAGCTTCTTTGTTCGGGTCCATTTATGTGATCCTAACAAAAAATCACTATTCATCTCAGCTACATTTTGGAAAATATATTAGTTAGATAAAACTTTTAATTACGAAGACGTGCTCGAAAGAATCACTAAAATCGGAGTTAAAATGTATAAGATATGACTTTTACAAGGTTTACGCTAATTAAATTTATAAAAGTGCATGAACAGTAAAAGTACTGTTCAACAGAGGGTTGAAAATATGAAAATGAAATATTTTAATACGTCGTCTTAATACGAAAGCGTGGACGTAAAGAACGTAAGAAACGGACTTAAAACGATAAGGGTACGCCATTTTTACTAAAGTAATATTTATAGACGTTTTTAACTTTATAAATATGATTTTACAAATACAATTAGATGGTGATGTGGCTATATAGAATTATATATGGTATTAGATATGCAAAGTACTTAGTACTCATATGACCTATAATTAATTAGGTTG
>BQNB010202978.1:0-10796 GCA_026074375.1 Tanacetum coccineum
GCAGGTGAATTCCATCTCTGTATTAGGCGAACATAAAGAGTTTTGTGCCATTAAACTTAATTTGGGCTTAAACAGTAACTTTTATTTGGGCTTATTATTTTTTTTCTTTTCTCCCTAACGTTTTTCTTTGTGGTATAAAAATCTACTTTTTGTTCTTACTTATTCGTGACTTATATATACTTTCAGAGCTTAATATAGCTTATTTAGGGATTCAAAAGTTACGAGCTTATATTACAAGGTTTTTATTTTCGAAGCTTATTTTCTCACAAAAAGCTTTACTTTGTTTTTCCTAGAGTCGTTATTACAACTTATTGTGGTTTCATCATTTCATCATAAAGCTTATTTGTTAGCTTATTTTAGAAGCTTATTCTAAGAGCTTATTCAAGCTTGAGTTTGCTTATTTCTAGTGGTCTAACGGTTAAAGTCAAAGGCAAGACAAGATCCACATTGTTAGGAACAAGGACAAAGTAAGTTTTGTTGGTTTATTTGTGGTCCACACGGTTGGCATCAAGAAGACAACAGAAAGGACACAAGGACGTTAGTACAATTGTTGAAGACACCGGATACGCAACTTCTAGCTTGACCGGATACGCATTTTGTTATTCAACCGGATACGCAGTTCTTACGTGTGACCGGATTCACATTTCTTTATCAACCGGATTCACAGTTCTTCATCAACCGGATTCGCATTTCTTTATCAACCGGATTCGCATTTCTTCATCAACCGGACTCGCAGTTTACAAGCATAACCGTCTTGCAGTTTTAAGCTATTTTAGGTTTTTCGGTTTCGAGTGTCGGTTAGTTACGGGACTTCTAACCTATACCATTGTGATCGTGATCTTTTTTCGATCAACGTGGTATATTCACATGTTATCGACGACAACCGTACTATCCCGCGAGATCTAATCTATATTCGTTGCATTTATATAACTTTCAAAACGAAGAAGAAAAGAAAATGGTGGGAAATTTGTTTGTATTAAACTAAAAGTACACTTTGACACATGTAGTCCCTGAACCTTTTAATAATTTCAAAGTTCATCCTTTCTTTGATTAATAACTCTCTTTGTTAAAACAACTTTACACCGATAGTCCTTATTCTTATAAAACAGCCCGTTAGTCATCAAAAGTGAATCGTAATTGCACCGTTAGTCCTTATTTGAGTTTTAATCAACCGTTACTCATTTTAAGTTAAAAGTTTGTGCACCGTTCGTCATTTTAAGCTCATCAATCGTTACAAAAGCTCACGTACTTCAATTTCAACAACAATTAATCATTGTTTTACGGTTTCTTCTTGATTTTGTAGAATCCCGCAAAAGATTCCATTTCTTTTCTTGGTTTAAAGCATAGATTTGTAAAATCCCGTAAATGTTAATTGATTTCAATCCACAAAAACAATCACTTTACCTACTTAAGATCCTACAAATCATTTTCATTTCACAATTTTTGGTACAATGGAAACGAAAGATACTTTATCTTCGTGTTCGAATTCGGAAGAACAACAAATGCAACAAATTCAAGACAAAGCAAAAAAGAGTTGCATGGTATCTTTTCGACAACTTCATTCACACCTCAAGCTTCTTTCAAACAACGACTTAAAAGGAACTCGAACCGAGTATAAGCGCGCATTTGCGACACTCTTTGGTCAAGATGTAGAGACTTTTACAGGCACAATGCTCCTAAATATGGATCAACTAGAAAAGCAACTTGACAACGAAGAATTTCAAGAGATTGGATCCATGTCTGTTTTTAAAGTACTCGAGACACAGTTTCAGATGTTCATCAAGTCACGGATTTATCTGGATGATGAATATGTTGTAATGACACGCAACTACTTTCTACAATACACTCAACTCGGGATTCCAGAATTCCGTGATACACTGATCGATCATATGGAATCTGTTAAGAAGTCGATTGATGAAAGAGAACATCATAAACAAGAGTATGACAGCAGGGTGAATGAAAGATAGATGCAGACAACAAAAGGTTGATTCGAGTAAAGCATTGGATGCTAGTTTGGTGACACAGAAAGCAGTGGGACAGAATCAAAAGAGCAGGATACAAGCAGCAGATCAGGAAATGATGAACACGCTGATGATGCAGATAACAGAACCATATATGATGAAGAGCTAATGGCTGAGGTACAAACGACTGCTGAAATCAACGTCTTTGCTACAAGACAACAACATACTGAGCAACCTGAATTCAATAATAAAGGAGAGGTTGACAAGAATGCTGAACAATGTCATGACACATGTCATTTGCCTGCTAAATTAACTGATAACTAGACAATTAAACTCTCAAATCAATCCCTCGAATCTGAAAATATTTGTCTCAAAAAGACCGTTGCCCAATTTCAAAAACATTTTTTAAAAGTGGAAGCACATTGTGTTAATCTTGAACTTAAATATCAAAATCAAGCTTTAAAAGAAGGGCAACATGGTCAATTTTCAAAAGTAAAAAGTAATGAATCCAAGATTAAACATGACATAGATGTAATTGAAACAATAAACATCGAATCGGAACATAAAGTGGCTAAATTACTTAAGGAAAATGAGACTTTGAAAAGGTATTACAAAGAGCTGTCTGATTCTATCAAGACAACGAGAGCTAAGACTATAGAATACACAACTTCTTTGATTGCTCAAAATGATGAGTTCAAAGCTCAACTTTAAGAAAAAGGATTTGCAATTGCAGCATTAAAAATGAGTTAAGAAAAATAACAGGAAATAGTGTGAATACTAAGTTTTCAAAACAATCAATCTTGGGGAAACCGGTTTTACAACCACATAGAAACCAATCAGTTGTTAGACAACCGACTGCGTTTAAGTCTGAACGACCTAGAATTTCAAAACCACGGTTTGCCTCCCAAGTTGATATGAATAACGATTTGTCAAAACCAGTCACTACACATTATTTGCCTAAGGAAAGAGAAGTTGCCTCTGTAAAACCTCATCACGTGATTGCATCTAGCAACTCTAGGAATAGTTTGAAGAACATGCCAAGATTTAGTTCAAATGACATGGTTCATAATCACTATCTAGAGAAAGCTAAGAAAAAGACACAAGAACGCAGTAGGAATTCAAGACCTAGTGTGATGCCTTCTGCTAAATCACAAAGCACAGCTAATGGTAGCAAACCAAAACCTAGGAGCAACACTCAAACATCTAGGAATTGGCCTGCATCTAAGAGTAGTTCTGTCACGACAAAGACTGTGCCCATAGCAGAACACTCTAGGAATTCTAGAAATCTGACTCCAAACATTTTGTTTGCTCGACATGTCAGAAATGTGTCTTTAATGCAAATCACGATTCTTGTGTAACAAAATTCCTGAATAAAGTCAACTCACGTGCTAAGGTTCCATCTAATAAGACAACAAACAAAAACAAACTCGTAGAGCAAATAAGTGTTGCAAAGAAACCAGAAAGACAGATCTCAAAAGGACATGGGTTTTCAATCAAAAAGACTTCCGTTGTGCATAAGAAAACAATGACTCCTAGATCGTGTCTTAGGTGGAAACCGAAGGGAAAAGTATCCAAGATAGTTGGTCTTAGGTGGGTTCCTATTGGAAAGATATTTACATCTAGCACAACCAAGGTTGACAGTGAACCCACAAATGGTTCAAATGAAGATATCACTAACTAATATGAATGTGAACAAACTCTTGATGTCAGTGCAGGTACTCTCTTAAGTACAGGTACATCGTTCTATCCTACAGAGGAAGGACTCAGAGTTTGGTTGCAAAAAAGAAAGATATCTCAGAAAACAGGGCTTCAAGGAATTTTGATCTGATGATCACGGAATGATGTTTGAACACAGCAGTTCAAGCCTCGGTCATCAATGCTCAAAATGACGTTTGAGCACATCAGTTCAAGCCTCAGTCATCAATGTTAAAATGACGTTTGAACACAACAGTTCAGACCTCGCACCACAACGACAAATGGTGTCTGCTGAAAATAACACTTCAGGCCCCGTTCCTCAATGTTCAAATGACGTTTGAACACAACAGTTTAGACCTCGCACCACAACGACAAATGGTGTCTGCTGAAAATTACACTTCAGGCCCCGTTCCTCAATGTTCAAATGATGTCTGTTCACATCAGTTCAGGCCTCGTTCTTCATCAAATGACTTCTGATCATAACCGTTCAGAACTCAGAATTCAAGACCACAGCAATGAACAGACAAGTTCAAAGCTGGTTCCAAAAGTTGTTCCTCTAGCAGTCAAGACAGCTACATCACGACAAGAGTTGGAATTACTATTCCACCATCATATAGCAATGCTGAGGACAACAGGTATATATATAGAAAATACAAAATCAGAAAATCAGAAAATTTCCAAAAAGATTCTTCTCGACATGTCTCTTGGAATCGATAACATTTACGTGCTTAGAAATGTCGATTAACATTGACACCCGGTTGTAAATTGAAGTTCGAGCGAGAGTTGCAAATAGTTTCAAAACATGTCATTTCTAATTTTCTAAATGGCTTATGTGCAAATGTCAGTACATAACCCAAACTTCAAATAAAGGAAGGTTTATAACTTATCCTCACAACGAGAAAATTAACGTTTCTCGGTCTTGAGCTGTTCTTACAAGACATTCAATGTTTTTAGCTCAAGAAAAAGGATAGTGTACGACTACATGGCGCTTACCCTTACCGTTAGAAGAGAAGTCCTCTAACATTTGGTTTTTCAAAAAGTTGAACACAATTTTTCAAGAATTTCTCGATGACAATTCATAATCTTTCAAAATTGTGTGTTCAACACTCCATCCCTCACAATGTTTTTAAAAGACAACAATTTCTCAATTGGTCCTATTTTTGAGGGGGAGTTTTTCGAAAAACAAAGTTTTAATGTTCTTGGATACATCAACAACGACAACTCTTATGTATTCAAAACATTATCAAAATGTTCCAAACCATTCATGCTGACCATATTTTCTCCCACAGATTTTTCAAGACATATTTTAATCACAAGGTATTTCAAAAACTAAGTGTTTATTATTTAAAATAAGGGGAGAAAATGTATTTAAAATATGATCTAATCGACTCAATGTGCTGAACAGAAAGAAAAGGTTTTATGGTTCGATCTTATACCCAACAACATCTTAATTTCACGACGATTCTGAAGTCATAAGGTGGTTAGGTTAGGAATCAATCCTATGATCCAACCAGAACCGGAAGATCTACCCAAGGATAATCCAAAGTTAGAAATAGCAGTCCTTAGGTATGATTGGAGATGAATGTATATGGGAATAATGCCGACTAAGATTGAGCTAACACTGGAACAATCACAACAAGGTGTTAGTAATGACGTCTTGGTAAGCATTAAAGGCGTTGAAGAATGAAAAAGAAATGTATGGATAAAGGGTCTAAAGAAAGAACCGGTCAAGACATATGCTGTCAGAAATTCAATGTTTATACTAGACATTGAAGACGACATCATGGAACCCAGTGATGCAATGCAACAAACCCTTTCCAACTATTCGTTCTCTTAAAAAGAAACTTGTCCATTTGTCATGAGATACACACGTTATCTATTGACATCACACTCCGAGATCATTGAAATTGAATAGGTAACAATCTGCTCAAAATCCTAACCGAGTACTAAAACCAAAACGCACTAATCGAGTCTAGAGCCAAGAGATCAATCTAAATCTCGTCAGGACACATTCCTTTACAAACAACGTTGTTGAACATCATCAAGTCACAAGATTTAACAAGATTCCTACCAATTATCCCTTTTTGATATTACCAGAACATCAGAGTGTACTTTTAGTATCATAATGAAAATGGAAACCACTTTGAATCAACCTCAAACAAGCTCTCGGTAGGTACATGTGAGATTACTATAGAAGCAAACTTTGTGACAACTGATATCGATTTCCAGTAAAAGAATTGACGGTTGAGAATTTGATAAAATCTTTAAAACCCTCCGATGATTCACAAAACAGCTTTTACAAGTAATATGTCGATTGATTTTCAAATCAAATTTTCTCATTAATTCACTACGAAACAAGCAGGATAAAACGGTGGGTTGACGGTATCCCAATCAACCAAATTCGATTTCATTACCACATGTTTTCATGCTCATTCTACAAAGATAATCACATGAACGCTCAAGAATTAAAAGACAAGACTCCGCAAACCTCTAATTTGAGCTTACGAATATGAGGCAATAGTATGATCATGTTGGTCAAAGACACAAGATCGCAAGATGGCATAGACGATAAAGACAATGACAAAGGCCAAAGTCAAGACGCAAAGCACGAAGTGAACAACCAACAACTAAGAACAAAGAGAAAGACCAAGACACATGAGCCTTAACGACAAAATAATCTCAATGAATGTCATGAAGGATGTCATCAATGAACTCACGTGCAGGGGAGATTGTTAGCCTTAAAATATTGAGACGAATTGAAGTTTCGCCATTAGTAGGTTTTTTTATTTTTTTTAATCCTTGTCAAAATTAGTATAAACGTTGTAATAGGAAAGTAATCGGGAACAGCTCGAACGTAATCAACATTATTTGTTTTGGTTTAATCCCAAGCAGACCCAAGCTCCGGATCCTAGTTAAATATCCCGCACTTCACTTTAATTTTCGGGAATATAAGGAACGTTTTACACACTAGGAAAAATTAGTGGGATTTCATTTATAATAATTTCACTTTTCTATATTCTCTCTCAACTCGCTCTCTCTTCTTTCTCTCTCTAGAAATCAACTCTCTTCTCTTTTCTTGATCTAGAATCGTGATTTTATATAAAGTGTTACGGATCCAACTTTTTTCTTCTAGATTTTAGATTATTATCCCCCATATCAAATCCTAATCACGGGCCTTACGGTTGTTAAGATTGGTTCCCTAAAATGAAGGGCTTGTTCTTAACTTCCTCAAATATTAAAGATAATCGAAATCCACGGGTAAACAAAGCCACTAATCAATCAATACGCTTAACTATTCCCTAATGGGTAAATATACGAGAGACTAGCTAGGAGTAGTCCTAATGTCGTCTCTATCCTTTTCGTTGGTATATAATTGTAGACTGGATATGGCATGACGTTCACTGATAGATCCTTAGACTATAATGTCATTCCCTATCTTTTTTAAACCTTCCTATGCTACATGGAATCCCACAAAATTTTGCCTTCCATTATCATCTTTTTTTAGGTCTAACTTTTTCTTGAAATTACGTTGTACATATGTACTGCCGTACAAATTGTAGGTCCATAACCATCTTACCTAAACGATCTAACAAAGAAGCCATTATATTTATGGTTATCTACAAAACCCTCGATTATTTTCTTATTGATTTCATGTTTAAGGTAATATCCTATGGGTTGTGACCTAGGCATCTCTACTAGTACATTTGCCTTCATTTCCCATCCAGTGAGTTCCTCTTTCCATTTCCCCTAAACTGACATCCAGCATCCGTCTCCATCCCTATCCCCATTTTTTATTCTTTCCCCCTTTTATCACCTACTCAATAGGCTCCACTGTTTCAATTTACTAGATTCTACAAACATCTTATTCGAGCAACCTCTTGTTTTCTACTCTTTATCTTTCTCAATTTACAAGGGAGATGGCTTTAACGCATTTAGTGATGGGATTACTAGCTTCCTCTCTAACTAATACTTTTTTCGGAGTCCTACTTATTGTAAGCTCTTTTAAAAGCCTAAACATTTTCGTCATTCTATCATTGATTTCCTTTCTTTGCTTAAAGATGGATTTTTTGAACCTTTCCATTCTTTCAGTATGTGCCGCCATGTAACCTTTTACTTGGGCTTCAAAACTAGGTTCAAGTGTTTTGTGTTGGGGGATCCAGATTGTGCAACAGTTTTTTTGGAAGATGAAAGAAAATTACCGTGGTGCAGTTAAGGTTTTTGTGAAGGTGGGATGTAAGAAAACAACCTGGCATATGCTTAGATGAAGCGTGTTTGATCCTTGTTTATTTGGTCTAACGATCGGTGTTTGTTGCTTTTTCTTCTTGTTGTTGGCGTTGTGGATTGTTGGTCAGGATTGTTGTTTGGGAAATAAATTTTTTTTTTTTCCCGACTTGGTTAGATTTATTAAGAAATTTGGGTATGTTGGAATTGTTGTTGAAATTGCCATTGTTGAAATGCCATTTGCTGATTAGGATTAATATTTGAGTGGAGGAGTGTGATTGTGCGATTAAGTCGTGTTAAATAGCCGAAGAATACAGCATGAAATTTGGTTTTGTGGTCATGGACATACCAGTATCCATTTAATGGTTGGGATCATTTGGTGAATATATTAATAAGTAGAAAATATTGTGTTGTGAATTATAATTGGAAGAGAGTTAAAATATGTAGAAATAAAGAGAATTTATAGAGTTTTTAAGGTTAAAAATTTGGAATATAGGGAGTAAATACACAAAAAAGGCTAGATCTCCCCCTACAACTTTATCATGGTCAAAATATCAAAGAAAGAGGAAAAATAATTCCACTTCACGCTGGGCTAGAGCTGTCGCGAGAGTTGTATAACGCTAGGCCCGGTTGTTTTGGCTCAGCATTTCTCAGCTGGTGCCATGGCACCACCGAACCCTCCACACCAACTCAAAAAGCTTCCCTAAAAACGACATAAAGTGTAAATAAAGGAGAACGCCTACACTCTTAACACTGCATTTTCATCTCTCTTCTTTATTACATTCGTCAACCCATTCTAGCACTCATAACAATCACTAACCTCCGTTCAGCATGATTAACCTATAATACACATAAACACAAACAAACATAATATTACTTCACTGATGTCATCACACCAACCGTTGGCTCCCTTTTTAGGGCCCACTACATGCTAAAAAAGTTCAATGTAACAATCATCACAGTGTGATCATCATCTTCCAATGTGTGCGTTTTGATAGGAATTAGTCTTAATCATGCTCTAATTAATGTTAAATACCACCTACATTACTACTTACAAAGAGTTTAAGTTTGTTGTTTACACTTTTAAAATTAAGAAAAATTAAAATGCTTGTGCGCTTGTTTATAAATTGGAGGCATTATTATTTCTTGATTACGAACTTAGTTAATGAATGTTTAATCCTCATATTCTGATTATACTTTTGATTAATTCCTCAAACTCTTTTTTGCCATATTGTATCCTTAATAAGTTCTATAAGGAACTATTATTCGTCACTATCAGCAACAAGATGAGAAAAAAATGCTAAGAATTGTTTGAATATTTTAGGATGAGCCCAAAAATTATGTAGTTAGGAATGTGAAGACACATCAGATCCTAAGTATTGTAAGAGAAAAGATACACAACACTAAGGTGGTAAGATAAACTAAACTAGAACCAAAGAGCTCTGATGCATGATCTCTGATAACAAAGTATGAAGAACAAATATTAGACACAGGATAGAGGAATTAGGTGTTTTCTTGTTTCCTGCAAGATGCTGCCTTACTTCTAAGCTTTTTAGAAATCTTAATTGTCTCACAAGTACATATTTACCCTAGCATTTCGGTATCGAGATTTATAGCTAGTATCTTTTAGGCTCCATAGAGTATTCTAGTAGTCCTATTGATGAGGAAGTTTGAAACCTCTTTGCAGTGTACCTAATTGTTGTAGAGTAGTATAGGAAAATACTAGGAGGAAGTTCGTTCACTACGAGAATAGCGAGGAGGAAATGAATGCAGCATACTAATGCTCTAAGGGGTGAGTCTACTTTTGGTATTTTTATATTTTATAAAAAAGTATTAAAATTCATGAGGTTGAGATTGATTGTTTAGAAAAAGAAAAGACAATTATAATAAATGGGATAACAATTATAAGGATATAGGAAGAGGGACAATCTACCTAGGTTTTAAACAACTAACAACAACTTAATCCTAGCAAGCACATGGATTTATCTTGAATGTGGTAGCATCAATTTGGTCTATCGAGAGACACCATCTATAGATAGATAAAGGAATGGCCTGTTATCCCAAATAACTGTTATCCCAAATACTATGAATCCAAACACAACATAATAAGTAACCAATAAGCTAGATAAGCCATAAAGAAAAGAGAAAGAAGTTAGAGAGATAAAGTAAAGAGAAAAAAGAAAGGTTAGATTGCTAGGTGAAACCAATTGACAACCAACACCCCTCTCTATGTGTGGAGAGGGTTTTATGTATAGTCTCATTGCCCTAGTTGGCGTATGTCTCCTTGGGTCGGGCTTGGCTAGTGTTGGGCTTTGAGCCCGATACATGGACAATATTAGCTTAAAGTCCAAGCCCGTTGAACCCGACTAGCCTATTACATTACAAGACTAATTATTACAAAGACGACCGAAGACATTCTTGTTCGACTTATGTGAAAATAAGGCTAACAATCTCCCCTAATGTTGAGGTCGACTATTATCTCCACAATGTTGACATTCTTGATGAAGGTTATCTTGATTTGACTCTTGAGCTTTGCCTTCGTTGGTCTCGTCTTCGTCTTTTCTTGTTTGTAACGGCTTTGTTCATTTATGATTTGTGATCTTGATCTTGAGCCTTCGTCTTTTAACTTTGAGTGCTTGAGAACTTTATCTTGCATCATCTCCTTGTATTGAGTCATTTTGATTTAACTTTATTGATCAACTTGTGCTTTTGACCGACATCCTCATACTTGTCTTGAAAGCTAGCACCTCCTCTTCTTCATCATGGCTAACAATCTCCCCTATTGAATGTGACTAAGGCTAATAATTCCTAGAGGACGATTCCTTGTTTGACTTAGAATATCTTTAATGATGAAGAAGTTCGTGATTATCTGAGTTGCTGATTTGACATAAACTTGAGCCTTCTGACCGATAACATTCT
>BQNB010202980.1:0-10796 GCA_026074375.1 Tanacetum coccineum
ATCTAAAAAGCAATAGTATTCGTTCCCTGCTAAACGTTCTAACATTTAGTCCATAAAAGCCAACATGAAATGATCTTTAAGAGTGACATCATTAAGCTTCTGGTAATCAATACAAATACGCCATCCCGTAACTAACCTAGTAGGGATCAACTCATTATCTTCATTTTCAATTACGGTCATGCCACCCTTTTTAGGTACACAATGAACGAGACTCACCCACAGACTATCAGAGATAGGGTAAATCAATCCGGCATCAAGGAGTTTGATAACTTCCTTTTTTATAACCTCATGAATTTTCGGATTCATCCTTCTTTGATGTTGAACTGCCGGTTTAAAGTCGTCTTCCATTAAGATCTTGTGAGTACAAAAATGAGGGTCTATGCCCTTAATGTCGGAGATTTTCCATGCAATGGCCTGTTTGTATGACTTAAGAACCTTTAAAAGGGCGGCCTTTTCTTCATTTTTTAATTCTTTAGAAATTATTACGGGTAATTTATCGGTTCCTTCTAAAAATGCATATTCAAGATGAGACGGTAAATCCTTGAGCTCAAGCTCCGAAGGATCATCAATAGAAGATTTTATCATTTTAAGTTCCTTAAAATTAAGTTCTTTCGGAGGGAGAGGAGATGATGGATCATCGTTTAATAACTTCTCAAGTAGACGAATGTCTCCCTCCGGATCAAAGTCGGCATCATCAATTCCTGGTGGAATTGAATCATTTGAAAGACAAGTTTCGATTTTTTCCAAAATGAAGTCACCTCCCTCAAAAAGAGTGAGAGGGGGGAAAGAAGTAGCAATGATAGGATCTGAAGGAATGAGATTGCCACTCGTCAAACTATATGAAAATCCGAGCACTTCTTACGTCTATGACATTGACTTGATGAACTGTTTCATCATAATAATTACGGGAGTATATCGAAGTGTGCCCGACTTTAAACGTAATGGCCTCATCATTAACTCGAAGAGTTAATTCTTCACCATGTACACCGATTAAAGCTCGTGCGTCCTCAAGAAAGGCCTTCCGAGAATGAGGGGAACCCAAGGATCGACATCGTAATCTACTACAACAAAGTTGGTCGGAAAATAAAACTTTCCTACTTTCACAAAGACATCTTCGGAAACACCTTTCGGATAAGCGATCGATCGGTTTGCGAGTTCGAGTGTCATGCGAGTCGGAGTAAGTTCCGGGAGCGAAAGCTTCTTCCATTCGGAAAGAGGCATTAGATTAATGCTAGCGCCAAGATCGGCCAAGGCTAAGCACTCATCTAACTCCGGAAAATCACACGGAGTGAAAAATGCTGCCGGGGTCACCAAGTTTTTCGAGCAAACTATTTTAGAGCAACCGCCTAACAAATTTCATTAACAGAGTATTTGCTGTTCCAAACAACTTTTCCTTATTACCAAAGTGAAACACTTAAACGAGAATCAACTTATCGGCATATGAAGAAGAGCAAAACCGCGAAGCTAATATCGAAGTAGTAATCTTTGAAAGATTTGAAGAAACTTTAAAACATTTATTATTAGCTTATTCACGGGTTCACAGAGCTTTTGGTCGTTAAGTCTTGAAGGATAAGGTATCGACGGTTTAGGATTAGGCTTTGGAGCAACTTCGGGCTCCGGAATAGGAACTTGGACAACCGAAGGTTGGACGTGTGCGGTACTTTCTGAACTTGTAGTTTGCACCTTGTCCTTTGTCGCCTCGGTTTCACGTTCCACTTCCTTCGGGAGAGGAGAAGGAGTAGGTGGAATCGTAGGTCCATCATAAGCAACACCACTTCGGGTGGTGATAGCTTTCACGTCACCTCTCGGGTTAGCTACGGTATTACTAGGAAGTGATCCCGAACCCGAGGGATTTTGCTTTTGCATAGTAAGATTAGTTAACATGTTCATTATTTGGTTGTTTTGATTTTCTATCTTGTTGGTTCTTGTATCAAGAGAAGATTTGAATTCATTTCGCAATTCCGTCTTCATTTTAGTCATTTGAGTTTGCATGGCTCTCAAAGTAGCTTCATTACTTTTCATGTAGTTCGTTAACTCATTCGAAGGTCCAACCGGAGCTTGAAAATTCGGAGCTTGATAATTGTTGTTTCCTTGATTGAAGTTTTGCCCTCTTCCTTGATTGTTCGGAGCTTGATAATTTCCTTGATTTTGATTGTACCGATTGTAGTTTGATTGTTTTGCACATTCGGAGGAAAACCGGGTGGTCTCATTTGGTTGCTAGCACGATAATTCGGGTCTCCTTGAGGACGGTATCCGGGACCTCCTTGATTGTAGGTCCCCGTGGCTGCATAAGCATTAAAAGTGTTGCTATCGGTAGCAAGACATTCATAGTATGGATGCGGTCCACCACAAGTCACACAAATCTCATCTACGGCTTTCACGAAAGCTTGTTGATTAGCCTTGTTCATAAGCACTAATTCCTTAACCATCTCGGTAAGAGCGGTAACATCCGGAGAAGGAGATGAAGAAGAAGTAGTAGTACTCACTTTTGAAACAATCGGTTTGTTTCGTGAAGTACGTACTTTCGACTTATTTTCAATAATCGTCAAAGCATCTCGAGGTGTACGGTTCAAAAGATTACAACCGGCGGCGGCATTTAGAGAATCTTGATCAGATTGTGTCAACGCATTGTAAAATGTATGGATTTGGTGCAATTCTGAAAAACCGTGATGTGGGCATTTATGAAGAAGATCATTGAAATGATCCCATGCCTCACTAAACGTTTCCTCAAACTTTTGTTGAAAATTCGTGATATCGTTCTTGAGATTCGTAGTCTTCGAAGGAGGAAAGAAATAATTCACAAACTTAGCAACAAGATCTTCCCATGTAAGGATAGAACGAGGGGGTTCTTTTCAAGCCAAATTCAGGCGCCCCCCTCAAGAGAAAATGGGAAAAGCATCAATTTGATAGCATCGTGTGGAACATTTTTGTATTTAAGCGTAGAAGTGATCTTGTTAAACCAACGAATATGAGCATGAGGGTCGTCCCTTTCAAAACCATGAAATTGGCTTGAAGTTACTAATTGAAGTAACCCGACTTTCAACTCAAAATTTTCGGCAAGTATAGCGGGAATAACAATTGCATCTCTGTAACCCTCGGTGGGTGCTTGGAGTAATTCCGATATAGTACGCGTATCCGCCATAGTGACAACGGGAGTCTCTACAATAGTTCGAATATCGGGTTTGACTATTTGCTTGGAACGTCTACGATTACGTCGCTTCGGAATCGTGGAAGATTCAACAATTAAATTCGATGAAGAGCGAGTGCGCATGCACTAAATAAAAACTAAATAAGAGAAAAATAAATCTAAAAGAAAATTATTTTTTAAACCAATAGTCAAAAGTTCACGGTAGCTCTCTAGAAAACGCACAAAGAAGCGGAGGAGCGGGTAAGCGCGAAGCGTTTTAAAAACCTTCTCCTTTCTCGGGTCAAAAGTTCGTAGGATCAACCCTCCTTATACCTCTCTTATAGTTTGGATCGACCCTCCTTAAACCTCTCTTATAGTTTGTTTGAACTAAAGGTGAGCCGTTTTCACAAGTGACACAACGGTATTTTTTTGATTTTCAAATTTTTTGGTATTTTATACTTAAATAATAAATTGAAAACAAAATATTTTGTATTTTTATGGTTTTATAAACGAAAATACAAAACAATAAACAATAACTTCACGAGGAAGGATCTTCAATACACTAATCTTCAAACTTCAACTTGATAATTGTAACATACCTCCCCGGTAGCGGCGCCAAAAACTTGATTCGATACAAATAGTCTCTATATATAATATATATATATATATATATCCTAAAATATCAAATAAGTAATAGTATAGAGAGTATCCCGTTTGATAACAATTGCTTGAGGACAAACAATATCTTATCTCCCGGATGTCGTATCCCGATGAAGTGTGAATTGAAAACCTTGTTTCGGTTCGTGATCGCGTGCTTGAATAATCAATATTTTGGATTTTGGAATCTAAACCTAATAACGTAAACGGAAAACACATAAAGGCATGCTAAACTGTTGGGAATTAAAAGTCTTCTTAATACTGTTAAATATTAATGCTACTAGTCAATGATAAAAGAGAAGTTTCAACTAAAGACATTAATGTTGATTGAAGACATTAATGATGATTGAAGACTTTATGATTGAAAACATTAATGTTGAGTTATTATGTTGATGAAGAGTTACAACAAGATGGAAGAACACATTAATGCTAATAGTTAGTTACATGGTTTATTAGGAAATGCATTAATGTGTATTAAATATATTGAATGGTTTGACTAGGAATTATGGAAACCATTAATAGTATTGATGTAGAATAATATAGAAAGTATTAATAGTCTTTGTAACCTACTTGGACTCCTTAACCTATAAAAGGAGGCCGTAGGGTTTAGAGAAAATCATCACTTCCAATATCATTCACACCTCAACATTAGTTATCATAGTTAGTAATCTGTAACCCTTAAAGCAGATTAATAGAAATCAAAGTTTAGTATTCATTGTTCTTCTTAATACTATTGTGTAGATTCCGCATATACAATAAGTATTCATAGTCAGTGTTTCTCTATAGTCAATCTGTATTTATACAAGTTGGCTATCACCCTTAGCAGGCTGCAAAGATCTGTTCAGTTTGGGACTCACAAGTGGTATCAGAGCCTGTGAGAAACTCTGAGTAAGAAGAACCAAAACCAAAACAAAGCTTTTATAAACCTTTACCTTAAACAATCACATCCATGGCAGGAGAAGATGATCAAAACATTAACAACCAACCACCAAATCCACCACCACCAACACAACAAGCCCCTCACACTGTTTCAACCATAAAACTCCCCATTCTGAAGAAAGGTGAATATGATATATGGGCCATGAAAATGGAACATTACTTGGCTCATACAGACTATCCTGTATGGGAGGTCATACAAAATGGAAATGGTCATGTATCAATCTCCACAGATACACAAGGTCAAATCAAGATTCTGCCTCCTAAATCTGCTGAAGAAATTTTGGCAAGAGAAAGAGAAAGAAAAGCAAGGAGAACCTTGCTTATAGCTCTTCCAGAAGATCATTTAGCAAGATTTCACAATATATCGGATGCTAAAGAAATGTGGGATGCCATTAAAACCAGATTTGGTGGAAATGCTAAGAATACAGGGCACAAAGGAAGAGATTAAAGAACATGAAAGCAAGAACAACCCAAAGCTTTGGTGACTATTAATGGAGAAGGTGTTGATTGGACCAGTCACTCAGAAGAAGAAGAAGATTATGCTTTGATGGCTTGCAACAGTTCAGGCTCAGACACAAAGGTAATTTCTTGTTCAAAAGAATGTAAAGAGTCTTATGCTAAACTTAAAAAACTGTATGATGAACAAAAAGCACAACTCAGTGATGCAAGCATTGAAATAAAGGCATATACTCAAGCTTTAAAGAAAGTTGAAGCACAATTAGTTGCTCATCAACAAGGTCAACTTTGGTATGAAGAAAGATAAGGTTTATGAAAATAGACTTAGATGATAAAACTGATGTCCTTACATACCATAAGAAACTATTGGCAAAAGCTGAGAAAGAAAAAGAAGATTTAAAAGCTAAAGTAGAAAAATGGCATAACTCTTCTAAAAATCTTAGTAAACTGCTAAATACTCAGATGAGTGCTAATGATAAATTTGGGCTTGGTTATGGGGATTACAGATATGATGGCATCTTGAGTTATGAAAATAAAGTTTTACAAAGTGTATTTATGAATAAGGATAGTGATTTAGAAAATCAGCCTTTGTATGATAGGTTTGTTACAGCAGAAGGAATGCATGCTGTTCCCCCACCCATGACAGGGAATTACATGCCATCTGGACCTGATATTGAAATAGATTACTCACAATTTACATATGGTCCGAAGTCATCATATTAATGAGACTGTGCTTAAGCTCGAAATGCTCAACAAGAATTGGTGGAACCACGATTGCCTCCGCATAACCCTCGGTGGATGCACGGAGCAATTCCGCCATAGTACGTTGATCGGCCATCGTAACTACGGGTGATTCTTCAAGAGCGAACGGTTCGACTCTTTGATTAAAACGTCTATGATTCCTACATTTCAGGTTTGAAGTGGTTGGATTAGAAGAAGAATTACCAACGAGATTAGAAGAAGAACGAGTGCGCATGCACTAAAAAGATTAAAAGAAAAATATTTTTAGTTTTTTCAATTTATTTCACAATTTATTTTAATGGACAAAACGAGATTGAATAACTTAAACCAATAATCGACAAGCTTCACGGCAGCTCTTTAAAAGAAAAACGCACAAAGGAGCGGAGGAGTAGGAAAGCGTGAAGCTATTAAAAACCTTTCTCCTTTAGGGTCGTAGTTCCTCGGAACAATCCTCCTTATACCCCTCTTAGAGTTTGTTAAACTTCTAAAGGTGAGCCGTACGTCGCTAGTGACACAAAGGCAAGTTTTGAATATATTGTTCGAGAACTTATTATGATAATGCTCAAGATGCAAGCATTATATTGATGATGGTTTTTATTTCTTGATTAAGGACAAATTTTTTATGTTTTTGATTTTTTTTCTTCTTTTTGATTTTTTTATCTTATACTAATAAAAGAAAATGAAAAATATTTTATAAATAAAAGAAAATTTTCACAAATGGGAATAATAACTTCACAAGGGAAGGGTCTTCAAAAACTAATCTTCAAACGAAACGATAATCGATTACACCTCCCCGGCAGCGGCGCCAAAAATTGATTCGATCCGAACACGTATATATAAATAGATAATAAATATATATAAATATAAGGATTTTATCAATAGTAAGTATTCCAAGAGGCTTTTAAAAGATTCGCTTTTATCCAAAGCACAATCTCTCAAAACCTACCCGAAGTCGTAATCCCGTCGAGGTGCAAATTGAAAATCGAAGACGTTTGTGATCGCGCGTTTGAATAGGATTAAGAAGATTTTTGGTTTTGGAAACTAATTCTACAATTAAAATTTAAAAACGAGTAAAGAAAACCTAAAAACGAAAGCTAGAAAGGGATTAAACTTAAAAACGAGGACGAAAACGTAAAAACGCGACTTAAAAAAACTAAATTATCAAAATTAAAACCCTAAAATGATTTGTTAAACTTTTCTAATCCTAAATGGCTACACTAAAAGGAAAATTAAAGAAAATCCTAAAACAAAAACTTTTAAAGTTGAAAAACGAAGAAAAAGAGATCGGGGTTCGAAACCCGTGCTTTAAAAAAATGAATTTTTGCAAAAATTATCCTACAAAAGAAATTTTATTTTTCCTAGGTGAAAAATGATAAAAGAAAATTAAAAAAAAAGAATTATATTTTTTTGACTTTTTAATAATTTATTATGATTTAAAAACAGTTTTAAAGAAAATAAATAATTAAAAATAGAAAACAAATTTGGAAAAATACGAAAAAATTATAGAAAGTAGATTAAGTTGTGCTGGTTTCAGGAAAAATAAGCTGGGGTTGCCAGCTTATTGGGATAAGCTCTAAATAAGCTAAAATAGCTTATGGGCTAAAAAAGGGTTAAATGAATATTTTGTGCAAAACCCTCAGGTGAAAAGACCTAAGGGCAGTTGGTAGTGGAGAGTGGTGTTGAGGATTTGGTGTTAAAAGAGGGAGGTCTGGGGTTCGAGCCTGGGTCTCCCCTTTTTGCAAAAGTTATATATATATATATATATATATATATATATATATATATATATATTTTAAACTATGTAAAACAGATAAAAATATGCAATATAAAAAAGGTAACTTTTTTATTTCTCAAAATCAAGCTGTGGAAATGCAAATGAAAAAAGGCAGACTAGCTTTTTAACACTAAGTATAGAAATAAGCTAACTGATGGGCTAGTAATGAACAAAATAAGCCGAGGCTTAAACAAGATAAGCAAAGACAAACAAGCAACAACACCTAATAAGCTAAAGCAACCAATAATAAACAGATAAGAACAAATAGATAAGCACAAAAAGCAAATAAGCTAATGGGGACAAACTGGACAACTCACAGCCTATGAGATACTTTTGGGGCTCATTTTTAAGCATCAAAAGGCATTCTTATGGCTAATAGCTTATATGGGCTTAAAGAGTGGCCTATTGGCTTTCCAAAAATGCAAAAACAACAAAGTGTGAAACTTAAGAAAGCTAAAAAAGGCTTGTTAAGAGGGCTGTTTGCACCAAGGAATTTTTTTGGTGTTTTCAGTTTTAAAGAGGAGAAGTGCAAGTTTAAAAATAAGCTACAAAATATGTTCAAAACTAAAAACTAAGCAAAAACAGATGGAGTATGACCTAAGGAGAGCTTATGCTCAAAATTTTGAAAGTTAAAAACCCTTTTTAGTGAAAGCTAAAACCATCTTAAACTATCTGATATATGATAATGAAAAAGGGTGTTTTAAAAACCTTACAAAATGACTTGACAGTTGACAGTTTTTTAACTATAACAAAAGGAGACTTAAAGAAAATTTTACTACTCTATATTGAAATCCTAAAATCTTACTATAATATAACAAAGGGCGGACACATAAACTTGACTCTCTACAGGGATTTAAAGCCAAATCAATTCAGTTTTTACAAAATGTGTCACCACGTTTTTGAAGGAAACTTTGAGAAAGCCTTAATAACATTTTCCAAAATGAAAAAACCTTGAAATAACATAATGATCACACAACTTTAATAGAATGTTCAAAGTGGCCAAGTGACCAAAGTTTTTTAAAAAAATTTGACCTTTACACTAATAGCAAAACACCCCTTAAAGAGTGAAAAATCAAATTTTAAACTTATAAAGGCTGATTTAAGCACAAATATTTAAAAACAGATAGCAAGCATGCAAAGTTAAGCTAAAATAAGCACAAAACAAGCAATAATAAGCACTAAAATAAGCCAAATAGCAATAAGTAGTTTCAAAAGCAATAAGACAGATTTAAAGGTAAAAACTTAAGACAATTGCTTAATCTCAATAAAGAAAGTCATTAAGATGGGTAGAACATAAAATAAGCAACAAAAAACAGAAATAAGCAACAAATAAGCTCAGCTACAGTGAATAAGCCAAAAATGTAAAAATAGAAACTTACAAAGGTCCAAGCTTATGGGCAATGAAATAAGCTCTCAAACCAGCTTATACACACCTATATGCTTACCATAAGCTCTAAACCAATGGCCATCCCTTATAAACCATGCTCCTTGCTTTCTTGATATTTTTTTTATATTTTTGTGATTTTTTGGTTTTTTGACAGAAAAATGAAATAAGCTTATATAAAGGCTGTTACTGACTTAAAAACTTATATAAAAGCTTAACACAAGTATTTAAAAGGCAAGATATTTAAATGAAAAGAATTTAAAGAAAACAGTAAATTGCATAAAATTAAAGAACAAGTAATTTAAAGAACAGGAATTTAAATGACAATTTAAATTAAAAAGACAACATTAAAAATGATACAAATTTAGGTTACAAGCTTTTGACTTAAACACCAAAAATTCGACAAAGGAAAAAGTGAAATTTTTACTATGCTATTATACTAAGTCTTGAGCCTTGAATGTGCTTCTTCATAGAGAGAGCTCAGCATCTGTGTTTCTTGTGTGAGAGAGTAGCTCAAAGTGATCTAAGCCATTGGTTTTGCTTGGTCCCAAAGTCATATGATCACAACCTTCAATTTGTTATCTTCATCCTTTAGCCAATGGTTTTTTGTGGGATTGCCAAGGTGTCTTGAGGCCAGGTGGGGGTGGGGAAGGGTGGTGTAATAGGTTTTGGCTGGTTATGAACAGTGTTCGAGGTGGGGGGACAAGGGCAGTGAACAGTAGGGCGGGAAAGTAGGGTTTATGTCTGTTTGTTTTGTTTTTTATGCAGGGGAGGAGTTTGGGAGGATGACACAAATGGCCCTCCATCTTGTAAGTTTATGTTGCAACTAAAGTCCTTGTGGTGTATTGATTTTTAAGGAAATGGCAGGATTGGCCCTCAAGGGTGTAGGTTTGTATTACATAGGCAGCCCTTGGAGACTTAACGATGTTAATGTTAAAAGGTGTAATGGGTTAACAGCAGTTAAGTACAATTGGGCCTTTGGATTTGCTGTTTGGGCCATATGAATATTAAAATGGAAATTTGGGCTTTGTTTATGGATATAAGTCTTCATAATATATATACTAATAGGCTTATCCGGCCCATTAGATGGGTTTGGGTGGGCCCATTAAGTATTCTTCGGTTTTGGCTTCGGTTTTGACCGTTGACTTTTTCGGGTTGACTTTGACTTTTGTTGACTTTGGCTTTGATTTGACTTTGTCTTTTCCACGCTTTTCCATTCCGTGCTCGGTTTTGGCTTGATTTTTCATCCTTTTCTTGGATATCCGTTTCCTGCACAATACAAATAAAAATAAATACAATGTATTTTTTAGTATGTTTTTGGTCATTTAAGTTCGGTTTTAATGAAAAATAGTATGTGTAATTAAGCACATACCACTCTCACTGTCACCCCAACTTTCTATTTCAAAGACAATTTCGTGACTAACTTAGTGTAACAAAAAGATCGAAGACACCACCAGAACATACCAAAAAAATCATTTAATAAAATACCCACACACAGACACTTCCTTTCAAGTCGGTCGCATATGGAACCGATTCCCTCATTTCTTCTTATGGGATGTGTCCCTTGGTGGTCATTGTAGTGGTGTGCGATACGTTGGTGAGGCCGAGTGGTCGACCGACCACTACACCCAGCCACAGACGATTATCACTCCATCACATCCACCTCAGCGTCACATCATCATTTAGCACATCACAACTATCCTAATCTTTCAGCTTTA
>BQNB010202984.1:0-10796 GCA_026074375.1 Tanacetum coccineum
AAAGCATATGGCATGTGTCCGAAAAAGCAAAAATTAGCACATGTGAAAGAAAATGATCAGAATATGCTCAAAAAGAATTGCCAGAGCATATAAAAACAGACATAGTGGAAAGAGACAAAAATGTTATATAAATGTGTATTACATAAACTTTATCTCATTTCACTAATCATTTAATGTCATCATACAATATTCCACATGGCTCAACAAGTAATTCTAGCTTCTCAACTTGTTCCAAAATTTCATACAATTGGGAGATGCAATAATTACGCGGTGCTGCAGAGTATTCCATGCTCTCCTGAATGCAAGATCATTGGGCAAATCTTACTTGATCATCCACTCATCTATGCTTAGACTGCCACTGCTGATGTCCCTACTATGTACCTACAACAATTTTGGAGGACAGTTAGCAAAGTACCTGGTCCTGAAAACACGATCAAGTTTATGCTGAATACTCAAGAGTTTATTTACATAGTGGATATGTTCCGAGACATTCATCATTTGCTTATTTGATGAAGAAATTCCCAGACATTTCTCAAAGGATTAAAGAGGATTATCATTCCATCAAGGATGATATTCCATTGGTTAGTGTGTATACTACTGGGAATGTGCTTGTACGCGGGATGCTAATTCCGGATGCGTTTCTGACTGAGGAGATCCGTGCCACCGCTGACTTTAAGGAGTACGAGACGGTGTTTGTTGGAGTAGATGTTCCAATGAATTAACCGCAACCGGTTGTTTCTACCCAAGGAACACATAGGTCTACACCTAGAGCCCATAGGACACCTACCCTTACTGCTAGTCCTCAAGGGAAGAAGAGGAAGCAAATTGCTGGAGAATCAAGTTCACCAAGGAAATCACAAAAAATAACCATCAGGAAGAAGAAACAAAGTGAAACTCTAATTCCACCTCTAGGTGATGATCAAGAGAGAGAAGAAGTGGCTGAAGCAACCATTCTAAGTCTCACATTACACAAAACTGCTTTAGCTGCTGAAGCTCAATAAAATATTGCTAAAGTACAAGAGAAACTGGATGAGGAGGAGATTGAAAAGATGGTTGAAGGTGACGAAGATGAATAATCATATGCAAGTGAGTTTGCTAATTCAGTACTTAATGATGATGTTGACGATTCCGGTAATAAGATAGAGCCCGAGAGTCATAAGGAAAATCCAAAAAATGTTGATGATGATGATGAAGAGATTCATAAAGAGAAGAAAGATGAAGAGATTGAAAAACAAAAGAAAGATGATAATGTTGAGAAAACGGATGAGGTTGTTAAGGAGAAAGATATTGTTGATGATGTGACGGGTAGTATGGAGATTAGGAAAGAGCAGAAGCAGACACCAATTCCCTCACCAACTATATCCCTTAGGAATATTTCATCTTCTGATAAAACAGTTTATGATGAATCGACATCTACTGTATCACCAACAACTACTACTACATCCAAAGATTCATCCACAACAAAACACAAGAAACGAGTTATTTCATACAAGACAAAGACAAAGACTTTACCAGGAAGTATTGATGGCATGTGCCGACAATGCAATCAAATTTGGTCTCATATCAAAAACAAATTCATAACTCGCGGGTTCTTTATGAGCAAGATTCGAGAAGTTCTTGATCATTGCAACAAGGTTAATCCTGAAATAACATTTGCAAAAACAAATGAGACGATCAAAGAAGAGATGCCACGTTTGGTTAATCTTGCAGTTAACAAAGATCGTGAAGTTGATCCTATCAATCCACAAGAGATGATCGCCAAAGAATTTGCCACTCATGAACCCAAGATAATTGAAGAATTATTTCGAAAGCACATGCAGAATACAACTTTTAATATTTATCCCACAACAAGCATGTCAACTGCTGGAAAATCATCTGCTGATCTTCAACATCAATTGTATGTGAATATGAAGTCAAAGCCTCAAGATCAAGCAGCTGATCCAAAAATTTAGGAAATTCTGAAAGCTAAGTTTGAAAAGCAATAACTTTTCGCATATCACGATGAACATCATACGGATGCTGATCCTCCTGAAGGGGGAGAAACATGGCGAAAAGATATTTTGGAAGACAAAAGCAAATGTGAAAAAGGAATCTTTTGTGAATGGAAGACCAATTCTACCAACGATGAAGCGTCTGTAATAATCAACCCTTAGGGAGAGATTGTTAGGTTCAAAAAAAGTGTTTATTATTATATGAATTGGTCTTTGTATAGTTTTGATTAGTTTTATAGTTTTATTAGTAATTATAATGTAATAAAGTCTATCTTGGTCAAAGTTAATTAATGTTGACCAAGGTTTGACTAAAGTTAGGAAAATAGAATAGGATAAGCAATAAGTATAAATACCTATCTAAGAGGGGTATTTATACAAGTCTTTACATTTGTTGTAATTCATTTCTCCCTCACATTTCTATTTTTCCTTTGAAATGAAAATTTAGAAAATGATGAAAAATACTTTCTAGCTCATCTCTTTTATTCTTTAAGCTTTCGTATGATTACTACTATATATATATATATTAGGGTGCAAGTTCAAAAACTTCGTTGTTTAAGGATGTGTTTCGTAAAACTAGCAGTCAGCTATAGTAATTAGTAGTAGCAGTTAGTAGTAGCAATTTAATTTATAAAAGTGTTTGGTAGAGTAGATGTAGCTATAATTTTAATGTGTAAAATGACGTAATGTTAAATGCTAAATGCTTATTAAAAGAGCATTGAGAAACTAGCGTTTTTATAATTTTATAAATGTTAACTGATTTTTTCCAAACGAGTTTTATAATAATAATGTTAAATGCTAATTGCTTCAAATTGCTCTCAAAATCTTTCTACCAAACACGCCCTTATATATATTACGCAATTATGCCAGGACAATTACCCTTTTATCCAATAGCGAAACAAACGACTACATTTTGGGTGTGCCAAATCAACGTTGTTTAAGGCTTGGGTTAGACCAAACGACGTTGTTTAAGGGTGAAACGCGGTCGTTTAGAAATGTTTGGTGTCGTTTAATATTGTCCTAAACTAAACGACGTCGTTTTGTTGGCTAAAAAAAGGGACATATAGATGCAAACAAAAAAACACCGGACACACACACGTAAATAAAACACACACACAGAATCAAAGATCGAGACGCACACACATAAACTATTGGATTGGAACAACAGCGCTAAAAAGAAGATCATTTGTTGCATGTAAGTAGTAGGTTTTTAATTGTTTACTAGATTCGTCGCTGATGATATTCAAAATAGGGGCTTTTTAGTTTAGCCATTTAAAGTTCAGATTATTTTAAGTGTTTTGTTCGGAATGTTGAGTATAACACCTTATTATAGTTGATATATCATAGTAGTTAGACCAAACTACCAAAGTGTAGTTAGAGGTATTAGAGTTTCTGTTCAATTTTGATTCTTAAGGTAAAGTTGTTGCATGGTGTAAATTTTTAGGCTTTTGTAGATCTAATTTGGACGCGGTTGTTGCATGCTGTGGTTTGCCATTTTTTTATTTTTTTATCCTTTTAATGTTTTCAGTTGCTTTTGCTATTATAATTGTGCATATAAATCCGTTGTGAAAGTTAAATCAAGATATGTCAAGTAGACTTTCAAATAATGGGGTGTGTAGCAAGCGAGGTATTGATATAAAGTTTTATGTTTCCTCGCAGGCATCATAAAAAAGCCTTATGTCGATATTTCCCTTCCTCCCTACCCTAATATTAGTATGTCCACTTAAGATCTTAATTTCGCTTTGAAAAACAATAATGTACCGGAACTAATCGTGTTTGCCGTCATTTGTAATTTTGCGTTGACAACAAAATGATTTGTATAAAAGGCAATGTTATTTTGCAAGCAATAAAATATCTCAACGAAAACACATGTAGAATATAAAATGGGATGTAACCGAACTGAACGTTCAGTGAACATTTCGTTAACTGTTTGGTAAAAAGTTCATTTATTTTTGTTTTTTTATTAAATGAATGAACATGAACAACATTTAACGTTCGTTTAGTTAAATGAACTAACATGAACAAAAGTCTTGTTCGTTCATTTATGTTCGTGAACGTCTAATTATTCGTTCGTTTATGATCATATATATGTTTATGTTCGTCTATCGTATATTTTTATTATATAGTTTTAAAATTGTTTTACTTAAACAAAGAAACACTTATAAAACACAATATGATGTATATTTTTTTGTAAATTTTATGTTTCTTTACGTCAGATTGTTTATGTTCGTTTAGTGTCTTAATGAACGAACATGAACAACCTTATTTCTTAATAAACGAACATGAACAAGAAAATTTGTTCTTTTAAGCGATCATGTTCGTTTATTTTTCCGACTAAAATTAAACAAACGAGTATGAACAAGGCTTCGCCCGGTTCGTTTACAGCCCTAGTTGTGTCGTTTAAGGCAGTAGTTGGGGTTTGGGGGCGCCGGAGTGGTTTTTATCTTTTCTTTTTTCTTGAGTTGGATTAGGGGTGTGGGGGTATTTGTGTTTGGGAGTTGGGGGGAGGGGTATGGCGGTGGGGGTGGTTCGAGTGTGGTGGTGTTCTGGTGGTTTGTCGTCGTGGTGAGGGGCCGACGCACATGGTGCGGGTTTATTTGTGTTAAAGAAAGATGTTTTTGAGTTTTTTGTTTCATAGAAGGCGTAGGGGAGGGAACACTGTGGTTTTTAGATATGGGAATTATGGTGGAATTATGTCTTTGATGGCCGACATATTTTTTTTAGATAATAATGCAAGTATTATCTATGTAGAGATTTCCCTTTCCTCCCTTACACCTCAAATATTAGTATTGTCCCACTTTAAGATGTCTCTTAATTTCGCTTTGAAAAAAAACAATAATGTACCGGAACTAATCTTTTTTTTGGTTTGCACCCCCCGTCCCCCGTTCATTTGTTATTTTGCGTTCCTGTTGTGACAACATAATGATTTGTATTAAAGGCAATGTGATTTTGCAAGCAAAATAAAATATCTCAACGAAACAAAAAACACATGTAGAATATAAAATGGGACTGTTATCGTAACGAAGAATACGTGTCATTTCACGTGAACTTTTAGTGTTAACTGGTTTGGTAATAATATGTTCATTTATTTTGTTTTTTGTTTTTTTTTTATTAAATGATCAATTCATTTGTTGAACATGAAAAACTTTTAACGTTGTTTAGTTAAATGATCTAACTTTGATATCTAAAGTCTATGTGTTGTTTTTGTTTGTTCGTTCATTTTTCAGTTCGTATGTTTACGGGGGGAACGTATAATTATTAGTTCGTTTTTGGATATATATTATGTTTATGTTCGTTTATTGTATATTTTTATTATATAGTTTTAAAATTGTTTTACTTAAACAAAGAAACACTTATAAAACACAATATGATGTATATTTTTTTGTAAATTTTATGTTTCTTTACGTCAGATTGTTTATGTTCGTTTAGTGTCTTTAATGGATAACAGAACAAGGAACAACCTTATTTCTTTATTTAAACGGAACAATTGAAACAAGATAATTTGTTCTTTGAAGCTGCGATATGGTTCGTTTATTTTTCCGACTAAAATTAAACAAACGAGTATGAACAAGGCTTCGCCCGGTTCGTTTACAGCCCTAGTTGTGTCGTTTAAGGTTTATGTGATTTTGTAGTGTTTTGTGGATCATGTTTGGATAGTGCTTGTTAGGCTATGTGATTTGGTCATCAGGTGAGTCGTAATTCTAGCTAGGAAAAAACTGGATGGTGAAAATTGCAACCATTTTTGGCAGCCAGTATGATATACGACCATGAGTCGATAGTTTTTAGTGTGGTTGAGAATCGTTTTGCACTAAAATGCAACTGGTTTGTAAGCACAACATTAATATAAGAGCCAAGACACTAAGCAAAATTTAGAACTTGGAATACAAATTGGATATGATGAACTATCATTGTTTTAAGTCCTTAAATATGTGTTCTTTTTTTGGTTTTGGATATATGAGTTGGGGGTTATGTATCATCGCGGTTTTTTAGGAGAATGAATATTAGTTTACGGTTTGGAGGTTCATACATTGGTCGTGGGAGGGTGGGGTTGGGTTTGGTGTGGGGCGGGGGGAGGGGGGGGGTATTTGTTGCAATTTTTTTGAAAAGTTTTATTTTTGAAGTTGTTTTTTTCCTAGGTTAGTTTAGAGGATTGTTTTTTTTTAAAGACTGGATTTGATTTAGATTGGATTTTTGTACCCAAATTGACCCCGTAAGTCCTGTGTTAGATCCTAATGTGGATGATACTTTCCTTAGCTACGATGGATTCACGATAATACGGTTTGGTGATGTGTTGATCTTGGTGTGAAGTTGTGGAGAAGTCGTGTTATTGACGTGTTGTGTGAGTTAGTAGTTTGATGGTTGATTTGCAATTGAATAAGTCTTAATATCGGGGAGTCTTATTGCGTGAGATACGATGCGTGGGAAAATAAAAAAAGAAAATAAAAAAAATGTGAAATGGATGACGTAAATATAAAATGCAAACTATAAAAATAACAAAAAATAAAAAAAATCGGTCTATAATCCGGTATGATTTTTACTGGGTAGCAGAAGATGTTGTAGGAATATGTGAAAGGTATTGTGGTGAACAAGTCGTTGAGTTAGTTTGGGCGTGCGTCCGCTTGTAGGTTGTTTGTGATGTCGTTTCATGTCAAGTTGTGTTTGGAATTATGTCTGTCCGTTAGAGTATAGTTTTGTTACGTAGTTTTAGTAGGCAGTTTTTAGTTTTGTGCTTTACTTTTGCGCGTCGGTGGCATTTTGGCAAAAAAAAAAAAAAAAAAAAAAAAAAAAAAAAAAAATAAAAACTAAAAAAAAAATAAAAAAAAAAAAAAAAAAAAAAAATAAAAAAAAAAAAAAAAAAAAAAAAAAAATGAAAAAAAAAAAAAAAAAAAACAAACAAAAAAAAAATGAAAAAAAACAAAAAAAAAAATATAAAAAACAAAAATCGGTCATCATTGCAACCGTTTATAATTTTTCAGACCAAACCATAATACTGCAGTTCAAAATGCCAAAAAACAAAAAAAAAAAAAAAAAAGTTTGCAACTTCCGATTATGACATCAAAATAACGCGTTTCTTATTTTATAGAATAATTTATCTCAGTTATTAATCCCACTTTATAAAATTTATTGCAAAGAATTATTACATTAATCATTTTTATTTGAGTATGCCAGTAGTAAGTAAGTAAAGGGAGTAGTAAGTAGTGGTTATAGTTTGTTTATTTGTGGTAAAGGTATTTATGGTGTGAGATGATGTAGTACTCGGTTGGGAGCTGTGAAATATTAGGCTAAAGGCAAAACGCAGCCCATTTTAGGAAAACATTTACAACGTGATGTGTTCGAAAAGAGAATGGATTAGAAAAGGGAGGGAAAAGGTAGGAGGGGGAAATTATTACTTAATCATTTATATTTGAGAATTGCAGTAATTATGGAGTACTTGGTGAATATTAGCAAAAGGCACGCATTTTGGAACATAAACGAAGAGTTCGAGAAAGTCTACTGATCTGACAGCAAAGACGTCGTATTATTCTAGACCTATACGACGTATCCAAGACTTTGAAGAACTCAAGACCATTGCCTGACTTTAAAGAATACGCTATTGATACGCCATATATGATACTTTGGTCAAAAATCAAGAAAACCACATTTTCAGTCAATACTCCGTATCCAAAAACCCCAATACTATGTATTGGTCAATACTCCGTATCCAAGAAATCGGATATGGCGTATTGGTCAATATGCCGTATCCAAAAATTGGATATGGCGTATCCAATTTCCTGCGCAAGAATTTTGGAATATTTTATTCTTGGAGCCCACGCCAAGTCATCCAATACGCCGTATTGAGCTTCTTAATACGCCGTATCAATCCGACTTCCAGACCAATATAAATAGACGACCCAAAACTCAGTTTTAGGTATGCAAGTGAATCCCTAATCCACCAAGTCGACCAAGAGACAAATAAAGGAGCCTAGAAGGTCAAAAAAGAGCCTTAAGATCATAGGAAAACTCTTGTAAGCTTCGCACAACCGAATACGCATTCGATTAAGGTTTCTTTATTTTAATCGTTCATATATCAAACCGTGTGTATTTTTACAATGACTATCGGCTGATACCTTTCGGCATCAGCCATGTTTATGAAGATCTAATGTTTGGTTTGTTTATCTTGATTGCTTAATTTATCGTTGATTGTTGTTTATGTTTATTAATTTATATTCGTTTACGTGCTTAAGTATGCGACCTATCATTCAACTGGGTCTAGTCCTACATATTTAATGCGCTACAACTTCGGTGTTGTTTGGGCGTAGGCTAAGAGTCCGGGATAGCTCTCCATATTGCAATTTATATATCTAGAATCATAGGATCACAAATATTGACCTATTTTGCCTTTGATTAGTGAAGCTTAAGTTGAGCCATAAGGTCGACCTTTGTATCAAACGAGTACGTTCTTATTCCATGGTAAGGCTAGGACAGAGTGGAACTACTAGCTAGAAATTGTCGTCGTTAAGCAGTAAGTGGATAAAGTCTCAATGAGCTAGGGTTTAGTAAGAGCACCATTACTTAGATCCTAAGATAGATTATAATCAACATAAGGAAGCTTTATGCGGATGCATCTAATTGTGACAGAATTAGCGTGTCTAGGTCTTAGGAAGAAGTACCGCCTAAGTCTAGGAATGATATGCCCTTCGAGATAAGACAATCATTGCACTAAATAAACAAACCTGCATTTTATCGGATTATTCATGGTTGATACGTTTTCCTTACATTAGTTCTCGACCGCTTCTCTATCATTTGTTTGTCTTCTTGTGTGTGTTTATTGCTTTACTTGTCATCAAAACCTTAGGTTAGATACACAAAACCGTGCTAGTCTCTCAGGCTGAAACCCCCTTTTTTGCATTAGTTTTAGGTTTAACTTAGATAACTAAAATACTGATAGAATTAGGAATTAACGCTCTCGCTCTTAGTGATCGACACCCTACTTACCACGAAACTCCATCTGACCGGGTACACTGCCCATTAAAGTGTTGTTTTTAGGTATAGTCGGCATAAAATAAATAGTAAAACTTGATACATAAATAACACCTACACAACGACACATCAAGTTTTTGGCGCCGTTGTCGGGGAGTGAAGTTGTTTAATTCTTATTTATTAGTGTTTTAGTTTAGTTTAGATTTAGTTTAGATTAATTTGCATATTTGTGTGTTTGTTTTGTGTGTTTGATTTCCTGCATTGTATATTTTTGCATATTGTGTGTTTGTGTGTTTTCTGCATTATTCAAAGTACGCTGTAAAAAAAATATTGCAAACCATTCGGCGTTTAATTTATTGGTACGGCGTAATAAATTTTTTTCAAACAACCAATACAGGTATTCGACTTATTATCAATAACGGCTGTATATTCTGTTTACTAAATACGGCCGTATTTAAGCTATTTTGACAGTTATTTTCTTTACTAGCGAATTTTTACAGGTTTTAAAAAAAAAATAAAATTGGGCGACCCCAACATTACTATGTAGGGAGTATATTAGGCTTGAGGAAGAAAAAGCTTGTAGGCGTGGTAAGGTGTATACGTTTGTTTGAAAACTGCTACGTATGGTAAGATCTGGGATAATAAAGACGTTCACGACCTCGGATCTGTTGAAACTGAATTCCCAGCTATAGTCTTTAACAACACGTTAACATCTGAAGCAGCACTCTCGTGTGAGCCTACGGTAAGTTCTCTTAACAACGATGAAATTGACTTTAGAATATCGTTTGACGAATCCGACGATGAAGATTGCATGGTAATTTTTGACAAAAATTTATTTTCTTACAAAATAATTTCTGTCAACAATTTAAAAACGTATTCGGAAAATGATAATGATAAAGTCAATATGCCTTCGCTTCCATCACCCGAGCCTACGGTCAGTTGTTTAAATGATTTAGATTTCTTTAAAGATTTTAAGAATGAATTTCCAGCCATTGTTTACAATGATGCTCAAACGTCTAAATCAGATTTATTAACTGAACCGATTTTAAGCCCTCAACATATCGATGAATTTAATTTGAAAGATGAAACATCATTGTCCAAATGTGATGAAGAGGAACAAAACGTTTTAAACTTTAATGATCTATTTCCGTTTTTTAACGTAAATGTATCCTGATTTGAACCGTTTTGGTTGGAAAAAAGACGGGAATTAAAAACGGATACGGACAATGATAATGATAAAGTCGATATTGAACACACTTCGGAGAATTTATCTGTCAAACCATTACCTGATTTAATAAATACGATGTTGGTGCCTATGCACATGGGTCAAATAAGCTTTTGGAAACAAGTCATGATACATCAAATAAATTTTTCAAAACTGAAACTTTTATCAGGGGATTAAATTTTAATATCATGACTTGGAATCATCTTAACAAAGGGATGTCATTCATTTTCCTAATTAAGAATTTGTATGTGCCATTTGGCATCCCGTTCGACCCTAAATTATTTTATAAGGATGGGATTAAATTGGGGCAAGTTTAACTTAAAGACTTTTCTGTAAACAATAGTGCTTGCCGGGAGACAACCCGGAATGTATTTTTAATTTTTATCGAGTCTGTCTTCCCAGATTTTCTATACGGCGTATCCAAACCCCATGGATATGGTGTATTAACTATCTCGACGTTATCCGGTCTTTATTTTTAGCACAGTCGATACGGCATATTCGTTAAACGAATACAGCGTATTCGACATAGGTTTCAATATGGCATATCCTGGGGTATGGATACGGCGTATCGACTTCCTGTACAGTTTTTAGGTTATTGTTTTGAGTCTAACCAATGAGTACAC
>BQNB010202989.1:0-10796 GCA_026074375.1 Tanacetum coccineum
AAGGAGCTGAGAAATTTATTGTTTATTGTGATGCTTTACAAAAAGGATTAGGTGATGTCTTAATGCAAAACGAGCGGGTGATTTCTTATGCATCACGACAACTAAAAATTCATGAGAAGAATTACACGACTCATGACTTAGAGTTAGGAGCAGTAGTGTTCGCTTTAAAGATTTGGAGACACTGTCTGTACAGAACAAAGTGTACTGTGTTCACTGATCACAAAAGTTTACAACATATCCTTGACCAGAAGGAGTTGAGCATGAGGCAACGTCATGGGTTAGAGTTGCTCAATGATTACGATTGTGAAATTCGTTACCACCCGGGAAAAGCAAATGTAGTGGCTGACGCTTTAAGCAAAAAAGAACGAATTAAGCCATTACAGGTTCGAGCCTTAGTGATGACTATTGGTTTGGATCTTCCTAAGCAAATATTGGAAGCTCGAACTGAGGCAAGAAAACCAGAAAACCTCGGTGCTGAAGATGTATAAGGTATGCTGATTGAAAATTTTAGGGAATCAGACTACCCTAGGAAGGAAAAATTGGAACCGCATGCTGACGGAACGATGTGTTTGAATAACAGAAGTTGGTTGTCGTGCTATGGTGACCTAAGGACTTTGATTATGCATGAGTCCCACAAGTCAAAAAAATTCTGTTTATCCGGGTTCCGACAAGATGTATCATGACATGAAGAAATTATACTAGTGGCCCAACATGAAAGCCGCTATTGCCACTTATGTTAGCAAGTGTTTGACGTGTCTAAAGGTCAAAGCTGAACACCAAAAACCATCTGGTTTGTTGGTACAACCTGAGATTCCTCAATGGAAGTGGGACAATATCACTATGGATTTCATCACAAACTCCCAAGGACGTCATGTGGTTATGATACCATTAGGGTAATTGTAGACCGTCTTACCAAGACTGCACACTTTTTACCGATGAGGGAAAATGACTCTATAGAAAAATTGGCTAGACTGTACATGAAAGAAGTAGCATGGAATACCAGTCTCGATCATTTGTAATCGTGACGGTAGATTTATGTCAAATTTTTAGAGGGATGATTCGCCGAGACTCGCCCCTTAAATCTTATATATATATAAATAAACTCAAGGATCAGAATCCGCGAGACCAAGTAAACCGGAAGCAGTATAGAGTGTTCCCGGGTCGTTATGTCCCAACGAGGCTAGAGATGGAAAATCAAAAGACGAAATGACAAGTGTTTGAATATGACAAGGATAAGATTATGATTTGGCACTAACACTGAATAAGCAAATAACCTTCAAAATAAGCAAAGAGAATGAGCTAGAACAAGCATAAAAGCTAGAAATGGCAAAAACACTTAAAACTTTTACACTAAGGCACAAAAAGCAACTAGAATGAACTAAAATGACAAATAAGCTAAAAAGCTACAAACTGATACATTATTGAAAATACTTTTAAAAAGGAGAATAAACTTAAATAAGCAAACCGTAAAGGAAAATGGTTTAATCTACTCTAAAAAACTAAGGAAATCTTAAACAAGCTGAAATAATAAGCTGATAAGCTAAAATGAACTACCAGTATTAACAGTTTTAACTGACAGTACTAACTTGGAGTTAGTACTGCTAGTGTTAGTTAGTACTGCTACCTTTGAAATCCAAGAAAATGAACTAGCAGTACTAACTTGGAGTTAGTACTGGTAGCTTTAAGTTAGTGCTGTTCCAAAAGTGAACTAGCAGTACTAACTTGGAGTTAGTACTGCTTGATTCAAACAACCCTTAAAAATCATTTTTCTTTCAAACTAATTAAAAACAGATTATCTATTAACAAAATAAGACACTTATTAGCAATTTTAATTAAGAATAAGCACTTAAATAAGCTGAAATGGCCTAGCAGTGTTAACTCAAAACTAACAGTTTTAGCAAATGAACTAACAGTACTAAGTAAGATAAGCACTAAACACACTGATAAAGCACAAATAAGTAAACATAAGCAACAACTAAGTACTATAAGCAGTTCTATAGTCAATAAGAAAAACAAGAAACAGAGAAACTTACAACACCCTTGCTCAAAACAGGGTCAAACAAAGAATCTACAAGCTCTAGCTTGTATAAAACAAGCTAGTGAGAGTCCATAAGCCCATCCAGAACTGGCTTATCATCCATAACATAAGCTGTGGTATATTTGAGAGTGATATTTGTGATTTTTTCTTTACTACTTAACTTTTTAGTTTTACTTGATGAAAACAGCTTATAAGTAAGCTGATACTGATGGCTTTTTGAACACAAAACAACACAGTTAAGAAACTTTAGCACTTGAACTTGTAAATTGACTTGAAACTCAAATTGCATTAAAACTTGAAAGTGTTACAAAGCTAAAAGTAAAAGCTGTAAATGACTTAGAAATTAAGCTAGGATTAAAAACTAATTAAGAACTAGGATAACTAAAACTTACACTTATTATTTGGTCTTTTACATGACTCACTAGCCCTATTTATACAAAGAAAAAGGTAAAACAAGCTGAAGTCTTCTGTTTGACTTTCATTGACTTTTCTTTGTTCTGTGTTTTGTTTGCTGAGTATAAAGCATCCTTGTGCTAGCATTGTTGAGTAATAAACATCACACTATACTTGGCCCTTCTAATTTCCTTGTATTCCTCTCAAAACCCTGATCGAAATGCCCTTGCATTGTGTCCATATGGGGTAAGAGGGAAGGTTTTGTCAAGTGGGTTGGTGGAGGTAGCAGAGTAGAGTATAAGGAGCAAAACAGGGAGCTAGGCTGGCTTTGAGCGGGAATGCTGGGAAAAGTATAAACGACGATGGTTTGTGAAAGACATAGGGAGGTTTGCAAGATGTTTAAGGGTATGTATTGGCTTGTGTACAAGAGACAAGAGCCCCCTCCACAACTTTCTCTTTTCATTCTCTTTACTCCCCTTTCTTTCTTTAAAATGAAGTTTCCCAAATAGGGCATAATCAGCCCCAGTTGGGGTTTGGGTAAACGTAAAATTAATAACTCGCTTAAAAATGAAAATAGAAATAAAGCTCGGAGTAAATAGTGACCTTAAATACGAAATGTTACATAAAATATCCTAGGGAAACTGTTAAAGAACAAAACACATGTAGTCCAAGTCCTATAGCTAACAAGAGAGACTAGAATGGTTTAATGTCTAAAAAGCTGGGTTTGGGATATGGTTTCACTAAAAAGGCATGCTTTGTATGTGGTAGCTTTAGCCATCTTATTAGAGATTGTGACTTTCTTGAGAAAAGAATGGCTAAACAGGTTGAATTGAACAAAAAGAAGGGTAAGGGTACTGGTCAAGGGGAGAATAGACCTGTATGGAACAATGTTCAAAGATTGAATCACCAAAACAAGTTTGTTCCAAAAGCAGTACTAACTATAACTAGCATATTTCCAGTTAATACTGCTAGACAAAATGTCTCTAGTCAAGCAACAACAACTAGTACTGCTAGGAAAGTTAATACTGCCAGACCCATTGTAAATGAAATCAGACTAAGAAATAATTTTTATAAGTCTCATTTACCTATTAGAAGGCCATTTAATAGAACAACAACACCAAAAGTTAATTTTTCAAATAAAAAAGTTAATACTGCTGAGGTCAAAGCAGTTAGTACTGTTGGGGGAAAAAGAGAAACTACTGTTAAGCCCTTAGCAGGTTGTAATTGTAGAACCAAAAGACATAACTGGAACAAAGTCTCCAAATACAATAGTGGATCAAGCTTTAGTAAAAATGTTAATTTTAAAGATCCACTAGGCAGACCAGTCAGCTAATGGCTTGGGTCTTAAGAGACAAAACTAATTTCTCTTATTTGATGTGCATGATGATCTACAAAAAGCTTTAAAGAACAAAAGTATTGTTGATAGTAGATGTTCCAGGCACATGACTGGGAATAAAGCCTACCTTGTTGAATATCAAGACTATAGTGGTGGCCTTGTTGCTTTTGGAGGTAGTAAAAGTTATATATCTGGTAAAGGAAAAATAAAAAATAGAAAGTTAGATTTTGAGGATGTGTGCTTTGTGAAAGAAATCTAAATATTTTAATCTTCTTTTATTGTATCACAATTTGTGATAGTAAGAACAAGGTTCTCTTCACAAACACTGAATGTCTTGTGTTGTCCCCTGACTTCAAGTTGCTTGATGAAAATCAAGTATTACTTAGAGTCCCCAGATAAAACAATATGTACAGTTTCAACCTAGAGAACATTGATCCTACTGGAGGTTTAGCTTGTTTAATTGCAAAGGCCATAGTTGATGAATCTAACAAATGGCATAGGAGGTTGGGTCATGTTAACTTTTTGAACTTAAACAAACTTGTAAAGGGAAACCTTGTAAGAGCTTTACCTTCAAAGATTTTTCAAAATGACCACACATGTATTGCTTGTCAGAAAGGAAAGCAACAAAAAGCCTCATGTAAGGCCAAATTAATGAGCTCTATTAGTCAGCCCTTACATCTTTTACCTATGAACTTATTTGGACCTACATGTGTAAGGAGCATAAACCATAAGACTTATTACCTTGTTATCACTGATGACTTTAGCAGGATTGGTTGGGTGTTCTTTTTAAGAACTAAGGATGAAACTAGTGGAATCTTTAAGGAATTTATAAGATAAATTGAGAACCAATTAAATCAAAAGGTTAAAACTATTAGATGTGATAATGGTACATAATTCAAGAACATGGAAATTATTGAATTCTATGGGTCAAAAGGGATCAAGAGGGAATACAGTAATGCCAGAACTCCACGACAAAATGGAGTTGCTAAGAGGAAGAACATGGACCCAAATTGAGGCTGCTAGAACAATGCTAGCAGATTCATTTTTACCTAACACTTTTTGGGCTAAATTAGTTAGTACTGCTTGCTATGTCCTTAATAGGGTGTTAGTGACCAAGACTCAAAACAAGACACCTTATGAACTTATAACTGGTAAAATACCAATCATAAGCTATATAAGACCTTTTGGGTGCCATGTGACTATCTTAAATACCATTGACCACTTGGGCAAGTTTGAGGAAAAGTCTGATGAAGGGTTTTTAGTTGGGTATTCTCTAAATAGCAAGGCTTTTAGGGTATACAACTTAGAAACCAAGAGGGTTGAAGAAAACCTGCATATAAATTTTTTAGAAAATAAACCTAATGTTGCAGGGAAAGGACCTAATTGGCTGTTTGATCTTGATTATTTAACTGATTCAATGAACTATCAGGTTGTTACTGCAGAAAATAAAGCTAACAAGAACTGCTGGACCCAAAAGAAGCTATATCATAGTGCAGGTACACAAGAATAATATTGTGCAGGTACACAAGAAAATATTGATGCAGGAAACTCTGAAATGGAAACTGAACCTGCTCAATAATACTTTGTACTGCCAGTATGGTCTTCTTATACTTTAACAGTTAAGAGCTCAAAAGCAAAGAATGGAGATGAAAAGCCCAATGGGGATACTGATCCAAAGACAAATAAGGAGCCAAAAGATCAAAAGGATCAAGCCTTTTTAGAGGAGCTTGAAAGGCTTAAAAGATAAGAAAATGAGGCTAATGATGCAGCTGAAGCTTTTAGAAAGGAGTTTGCTCAATATACTAAGGATTTGCTTCTTTAAGCAGGAGCTGCTAGAGCTACCAGTACTAACACAATTAATACTGTTAGCACACCAATTAGTACTGCCAGTCCCTCAAATGTTTTTAGTGCTGGTGGACCTGATCTAAACAACAATGACCAAGATGATTCTCAAAGACCTGCTCTTAAGGATATTTATGACAATCCAAGTGATGGAATTTTTACCAATGCATCTTATGATGATGAGGGTGCAGTGACTGACTTCACTAATTTAGAAACCACTGTGAATGTTAGTCATATTCCCACATCAAGGATACACTCCATTCATCCTACAACTCAAATTCTTGGAGATCCAACCTCAGCAGTTCAGATAAGGAGCAAAGTACACAAAAGTTTTGGAGCTCATGCTTTTGTTAGCTATATTCAAAAGCAGAGAAGAAATAATCACAAGGATTTCCAGCAGTGTTTGTTTGCTTGCTTCCCTTCTCAGATTAAACCCAAGAAGATATCTCAAGCTCTTAAAGATGAAAGTTGGGTTGATGCTATACAGGAAGAGCTGTTGCAATTCAAGATTCAGAAAGTTTGGATTATGGTTGATTTTCCTTTTGGAAAGAGGGCAATTGGGACAAAATGGGTTTATAGAAATAAGAAGGATAAAAGAGGTGTTGTAGTTAGAAATAAGGCAAGGTTGATTGTCCAGGGATATAGACAAGAGGAAGGGATAGACTATGATGAAGTTTTTGCTCCTGTGGATATGATTGAAGCCATCAAGATCTTTTTGGCCTTTGCTTATTATATGGGATTCATAGTTTATCAAATGGATGTGAAGAGTGCCTTCTTATATGGCACAATTGATGAGGAAGTGTATGTGTCTCAACCTCCAAGTTTTGTAGATCCTAAGTTCCCTAAAAAGGTTTATAAAGTTGTAAAAGCTCTGTATGGTTTACACCAAACTCCCAGAGCCTGGTATGCTACTTTATCTACTTTCTTGTTGAAGAGTGGATACAAAAGAGGAACCATTGACAAGACTCTTTTCATCAAGAAGGACAAGAATGATATCATGTTGGTACAGGTTTATGTGGATGATATTATTTTTGATTCTACAAAGAGGTCTTGGTGTGATGAATTTGAGGCATTAATGAAAAGCAGATTTCAGATGAGTTCTATAGGAGAGCTCACCTTCTTTCTTGGATTACAAGTCAAACAAAAAGAAGATGGTATTTTCATAAGTCAGGATAAGTATCCTGAAGAAGTTTGATTTTGCTAGTGTGTAGACTGCCAGTACTCCAATTGAGACCCAGAAGCCTTTGACTAAGGATGAAGACGCTGCTGATGTGGATGTACATCTTTATAGATCCATGATTGACTCTTTAATGTACTTGACTGCTTCTAGGCGTGATATTATGTTTGCAGTCTGTGCTTGTTCTAGGTTTTAGGTAACTCCAAAAATCTCCCATCTTCATGCTGTGAAGAGGATTTTTAGGTACCTTAAAGGCAAACCCAAACTGGGCCTTTGGTATCCTAGAGTGTCATCATTTAACCTGGAAGCATACTCAGATAGTGATTATGCTAGAGCAAATCTTGACAGAAAATCCACAACAGGAGGTTATGAATTTCTTGGCAGGAGACTTATTTCATGGCAGTGCAAGAAGCAGACAATTATGGCTACTTCTACTACAGAGGCAGAGTATGTTGCTGCTGCCAACTGCTGTGGGCAAGTATTGTGGATTCAGAATCAAATGTTAGACTATGGATTCAATTTTATGAACACAAAGATCTACATTGATAATGAAAGCACAATATGCATTGTAAAGAATCCAGTGTTTCACTCCAAAACAAAGCATATTGAGATTAGGCACCACTTCATTAGGGATGCTTATGAGAAGAAGCTTATCCAGGTGCTTAAGATTCACACTGATGATAATGTGGCTGATCTTTTAACCAAAGCTTTTGATGTTAGCAGATTCAATTTCTTAATTGTTAACATTGGAATGATCAACCTATAGCTGCAATAGTTCAGGGGAGGCAAAATGGTAGTTTGATTTGTTGTACAGTTTGGAAAATGATGTTAAGGTTCATTATGATCTTTGGGATGAGGATTGAGAGGTTAATACTGGTAGGCCAAAACTTAGTACTGCCAGGCCAAAACTTAGTACTGCCAGGCCAAAACTTAGTACTGACAGTACTAAGATTGAAAGTATGAAGCTGGAAGCCATGATGGAGGAAAGAAGGATCTTTAAGTGTTGGCTTTATAACCACACAACAAATGGTCATAAGTTCACCATGTCTAATGGACATCAAGAACTGGCTAGTCCAGAGCAAACGGCTCTTGGTAAAGACTTCTCAAATCTGTTAATGCCTGATAGTTTGCCAAAAACTATATGGTTCTCATCTCACCATGCTTTACAGTAAAGAGTTGGCTAGTTCAAAGCAAATGGATCTTGGTAAAGACATCTCAAATCCATTGATAGTTGATAGTTTACTCAAAACTATATAGTTATCAATGCACCATGTTATTGCAATAAAGCATTGGCTATTCTAGAGCAAACGGCTACTGGTAAAGAAATATCAAATCCGTTTATGGCTGGTAGTATGCCAAAAACTACAAGGCCAACTTATTTGGTATTGTTGTGTTGCTGAATTGCTGAGATGTTATGATAATGACAAAGACTAGATGCTAAAGAATTTCAAGTTTACAGAGTAACAAAAGAGTTCAAGTTCATCAAAGAGCAGATTAAAGAGTAGCAGTGTGTTTGGATACATTCTCCTAGTGTTCAAGAAGCTCAAACTGAAGAAACATGAAGGTTAACAAGTGAACATCATGTTTAGGGGAGGATTGTTAGGTTTCAGAAGTTTCTACAACTTAGTGATGCTACTTATACAAGTTACTACTGTTAGTTCTACTTAGTGCTGCTGGTGAAGAATGCTAAAGATTCAACAAAATAGACTGAGTAGTTAGAACTGTTAGTTATAAATAGTTAGTACTACCAGTATATATGTTAATACTGGTAGTAGAGTTAGTACTGTTAGTAGTAAGATAGTACTGCTAGCATATATAGATAATACTACTTAAGTGATATGCATGAGATATATTAGGAATAGATATGCATGATCACTTAACGCGTTTTGTAAGCCCCTAAGGTTTCCTTGGTGTATAAAAGGAACCCTACGACACTAGTTAGATATACAAGTTTCACAAATATTCATAGTTAGTAATCTGTAACATAGCAGATTAATAGTAATCAAAGTTCTATTTTATTTATTGTTCTTCTTAGGAGTATAAGTTAGTTTCCGCATAACTTATATTGTTCATAGTCATTGTTTCTCTTGTAGTTAGTTTGGATCTATCCAGATTAGCTACCACCCTTAACAGGCTAGAAAGATCTATTTAGATTGGGATCAACAAGTGGTATTAGAGCTTGTTAAGAAACTCTGAGTAAGAAGAATCAAAACAGATTTGTTATAAACCTTTACCTTTTAGATCTATTCAATGGCAAGAGAAGATAAATTTCATGATGATAACACACACCACCACCACCACCACCAGTTACACCTACACAACAAGCCATGCACACTTTGTCAACTATTAAACTCCCTATTCTGAAGAATGGTGAGTATGACATATGGGCCATGAAAATGGAACATTACTTAGGGCATACAGATTATCCTATATGGGAAGTCATACAAAATGGAAATGGTCCAGTACAAGTCTCAACATATACAAAGGGACAAATAAAGGTTCTACCTCCCAAAACTCCTGAAGAAATTTTAGCTAGAGAGAGAAAGGAAAGCAAGGACCACTTTGCTTATGGCAATACCAGACGACCATTTAGTAAAGTTTTGTAAAATGACTGATGCTAAAGAAATGTGGGAATCTATCAAATCCAGATTTGGTGGCAATGATGAATCTAAGAAGATGCAGAAATACATTCTCAAGCAGCAATTTGAAAGCTTTTCTGTATCCAACTCAGAAGGATTGCACAAAGGTTATGACAGGTTTCAGAGTCTTCTAAGTCAACTTGAGATTCATGGTGCAGGTGTCTCTACTGAAGATGCCGATCAGAAGTTTCTTAGGTCTTTACCTGCTTCCTGGTCCCAAGTATCCTTGATAATGAGGACCAAGCCAGGAGTAGATACTCTTAGTTTCAATGATCTCTATAAGAACCTTAGAGTCTTTGAGTCTGATATTAAAGGCTCTACTGCATCATCTTCTAGCACACAGAATGTGGCGCTTGTTTCTTCTGAAAGCGCTAACAGTACTAATGATGTTAGTACTGCTTATGGTGCTTCTACTTCTTCTGGCCATAACTCTCAAAAGGAAGGATCTTCATCATACACTGATAAACTCAAGTACTCTTTATTTGCTAATCAATCAAGTGGTCCACAATTGGATCATAAAGATCTTGAACAGGTTGATGAGTTTGATTTAGAAGAGATGGACTTGAAATGGCAAGTGGCCATGATTTCCATGAGATTGAAGAAGTTTTACAAGAAGACAGGGAGAAGGCTGCAGTTTCATGCCAAGGAACCAGTTGGCTTTGACAGGACCAAGGTTGAGTGCTTCAATTGTCATAAAACAAGGAACTTTGCTAGAGAGTGCAGATCAAAAGGAAATCAAGAAAGCAGAAGGAGAGATGCAGGAAACACTAGATATAAAGCAAAAGACAATAGGAGGAGACCTGGAAAACAGGAGGAACCTAAAGCTTTGGTAACTCTTGATGGAGAAGGTGTTGATTGGACTGGTCATGCAAAGGATGAGCAAGAGAACTTTGCTTTGATGGCTTACAGCAATTCAGGCTCAGACACTGTGGTAACATCTTGTTCAAAAGAATGTGTGAAATCATATGCTAAACTTAAAAAATTATATGATGAATAGAGAGAACAACTTGGTGATGCTAGTATAGAAATAAAATCCTATACACTAGCTTTAGCAAAGGTAGAAGCTCAATTAGTTTTTCATCAAAAAAATCAATTAGCTTATGAAGAAAAAATTAGGTTTATGAAAATTGATTTAGATGATAAAACTGATGTGCTCACATATCATAATAAACTATTAGCAAAAGCTGTAAAAGAAAAAGAAGAATTAAAAACCAAACTTGAGAATTTTCAAAGTTCTTCTAAAGGCCTAAGTAAACTGCTAAATAGTCAGATGAGTACTAGGGAAAAATCTAGGCTTAGGTATGGAAATCAAATACATGAAGGTGTCTTAAGTTATGAAAAAGAAGTTCTTGAAAGTGTATTTGACAGTAG
>BQNB010202990.1:0-10795 GCA_026074375.1 Tanacetum coccineum
CGGAACTTATTATGATAATACCTCAGTTGAGAATATTATATTTTGGTGTTTTACCAAGTTGTGAATTTTATTTTCTTTTTTATATGGACAATGTTTTTAGATTTTTGATTTTTTTTTTTTTTTTTTTTTGGATTTTTAAATGATAATTATACTAAAAAGAAATGAAAAATATTTTTGTACTTTTTAATAAAAGAAAATATTCACAATTTCAAAAACAGATGGTCAAACGTAACGATAAACGTTTGCACAGCCTCCCCGGCAGCGGCGCCAAAAATTGATCCGCTCAGACTACACCTTAAAATATATACAATATAATAAAATATCAAATATATAGTAAGAATAGTCTAAAAGCAGAGTCAATGATACCGAGAAGTAGTATAGAGCTTTCCCGGGTCGTAAATCCCCAACGAGGCTGGAATGGTAAATCGATACGAATGAATTGATGATTTGAATTGAGAAACAAATGATTTTGATTTTTAACTAGATAAACTAAAATTAATTAAAGAAAACTAAAATTATTCTACGGGAAACAAGCAGTGGAAAATGGGAATCTTAAATATACTACGGGGAACAAAAATAGTTATACGGATAAATCCTAAACTACGGGGGCATAAATAATGGCAATGAAAATCCTAAGAAATCTACGGGGAACGTAATTAGGCTAAAAATACTTAACTAAAATAATTAAAACTAATAAACTAAATTAAACATGCAATTATAGACTACCGGGAATTAAATCGCAAGCTAAAACTAAAAATTACAAAAATAAAGTCATAAAATTAATTTTAAAATTTAAATAAATTAAAAATATTCTAACTTAAAAGAAAATGTAAAAAATTTCAAAATCGGAGTTAAAAAGCGAACAAAACGGTAAGAAACGAAAAAGTCGAACTCGTAAACGAGCCCGGAACTGAAATTTGGGCAAAAATCACCCTACACAAGTTTTAATAATTTTCCTACAAACTATTTGATTAAAGAAAATTTTCTAAAAAAGAAAAATAATTTTTTGTTAATTTTTGTATTTTTTTATGAATTTTTAAATATTAAATACTAATTAAAACTAAGAAAATAGAAAAAGACAAAAAATAAAAGTTATAAAAATTCTAAAAAAAATAAAATTAAATAAAGAAAAAGTTAACAATTCTAAAAATATAAAAATGCCCAAATTTTACTGATTTAAATAAAAGTAATTAAACTAATTAGATTTAAACCTAAATTAATTATTTAATTAACTAAAAGTCTAATGGCTGTTAAACTAAAGGACTAACAGAGTAAAGCAACAAGGACAAACGGGGTAACAGGGTGACTAACCTAAGGACTAACAAAGTTAACAAGAAAAGTCAAAATTACACAAATGGTCCCTGAGTTGGACCCCGATTACAAGGTGGGTCCAAACAGCTTATTAGACAAAACTTATAAAAGCAAACTTATTCAGGGGCTTAAGGGGAGCATTTTTCATAAAAGGCACATAAGTAAAAGGTGCATAAGCTGACATCTCCAACTACACTATAGGCTCGCACAAAAATGAGCTTTTTGACTGACAGAAGCTTAATAAGCTTTTGAGCTTATTTTTCTTTCTTATTGGATTTAAGCTAGCACAATAAGCTACAATTATGGGAAACAAATAAATAGGGAGAGGGGAGTCCTAAATAAGCTATGTTTTCTAGAATAAGCCCTAAAATAAGCTGAAAAGTACTTAAGCTATAATAATAATCTTAAAAGAAAACAGAAAAAAGGGCTACTTTGAGCCTAATTTAAGCTAACTAAATAAGCTAACTAACTAAAATAAGCTGCTAATCCTAAGAGGCCTACCTAATCATAGTTATTCTAATACACCTCAGAGCCATAAAAAACCTACAGCTTAATATTAAATAAGCTAGAAAAGGAGTGCTGAAAATGGTGCTCAGCACCAGGGTAAGCAATGCAGTGGCTTAAGGGCTTCTTGGGCTTATGAAAAATAAGCTCATATGAGCTTTTTACTTAAAACCAAATGAAAACAGATTTAAAAGGGATGGAAATGAGCTTAAGCTCATAAGCTTAAAGGCTAAAAAAGCTTCAAGATAGGAGCTGCTGAATATGGTGGAGCTTATAAAATTGATAGGGTTCTAAAAAAAATTGCAAAGACAAATTTTTACTTAAAAACTTCGATGTCAAACAAAGTGGACAGCAAAATGGTAGAACTCTTACTCCAAATGGCTGCTAGTACCCCTTTCAAATACCGCACAACCTCCAGAGGTGTGCTTAAGCTGTCTCACACACCTGGAGCACTTAAGCTTCTATCTTCTCTCTGTCTATGAAAAGCTTGTACAGAATTCTAAAGACATTTAAAAACTCATTTAAAACTAAATTTTGGTAATTAAAAGTTGGCCTAATGAAGGCCTACACTCACTTTCAGTCCAAGATTTGGCTGAGTTGAGCTGACCCAAACCAACAACATTATCACCTGACACCTCCGATTGTCCCAGTGTCAATACCAAACACCCCCTTAAATATATAAATATGTTTTTTTGACTGATTTTTTTTTTATGGAAGCTGAGAAATGGATTTAGAAGTAATTGTTTTTAGCAACTAAACACATTTCATACAATTTAAACATAATTAAAGCAGCTAAAAATCAAACAGACTTCAGTCAAATTTCAACATGGCAAAATATAAGTGAACTTTTAGACTTTTTAATAAACAACAAGAAAATCACAACATAAAGCTTTTAAATAGAACACGAGTTACAACCAACTGTTTAAAGAAAGGCGTTGAAAATAAAATTATAACACTAAAGACCTAAAAAAAAAGGTGTTTTTTTGCTCGGCTTGGTCTTCTTCAATTTATAGAAGTCTAACACACAGCGAGATGCAAGGCTCTTCTTAAGCTTGGACCACTCATTGTCGTAGTTTATCTTGTTGCTAGAGATACAAAACCTCACCATCATCCTAGCCCTTAGGATTGGAGTGTGGTTTCTTTTTGATCAATTCGCCATTGAAAGGACTCGGTGAGAAGATTGCCAGCTTGGCTTGTACACCAACCTGTTATCGCTATATGTGGCCGAACGGGATTGGACAGGAGTAGGAGGGGATGTCTGTTAAAAGCTTGGAGTGGTATCAACTCTGATGGTGTGAGTTTTGAGGTGGTGGCGGGAAAGCTTTGGGGAAGGGTGCGTTTATTGGTTACAGGTTTTTGAAAGTTTCAAGTGCCCAGAAAGAAACCCTGAACTTTTACTCACTTGCCATTTCTTTTGTCTCTTTTATTTTCTAGTTATAAGTAAGTTTAGAATTTGGCAAAAGGGGCCCTTGTGTTTTAAACACAAAGAATTAAAGAAAGAATAAACAAATGGCAGATTCGGCCCTTGCCTTTTATAAAGAGAAATCAGTTTTGTAAAATTGCAAATTCAGTCCCTCTTTATTTTTAAAACACTTTTCTTTTTACAAACATTTTTAAACTTGACAATTTTAGTCCCTAGCGATTTCCTCTTAAAAGCTCTTGGGTATTGGCGCCCGTAACAGATGGGCTTGGTTAGTACCTAGGGCCTCAACCTAGGCTGTTGTTATAGCCTCATTACAGGGTTTGTGGCTTTGTATATGGCCCAATTGAGTGTGTTGGGCCCTTTAAGGTTAGGCTTAATGTTATTGCGTGAGCGCTGTATTAAGGCCCAATAAGTGTTCAGGTGGGTTTTGTGAGTGTACAATGGCTTGAGATTTGACTTGTTCAAATGGCTAGGATTTGGAGCTTCAACATCAAAGTCTTTGTCAATCTTGGCACACAATGGCAGTTGTCATTGATTGAGGGGCCTATTTGTTTTTTCTTCACACAGTCTTAAACTGTTAACATACATTGGGTCTTTCCGGCCCATCAGATGGTTGAGATTGCAACAATAGTATTCTTCAATACGGCATTGGTTTGAGCGACGTTGTTGATTTGTTGAGTTGAACTTGACTTGACTTAGTCAGATCTTGGCTTACTGACCTTATGGGTCTTTATCCTTCACTAAAAGCTTTCCATTCCGAGGCCCCTCTTGTTATTTGAGTCATTATAGAGTGGTGATGACCATGGGGAAAGTGGTGATGGTGGTAGAGTATGTATAGCAAGGAGTTTGGCAACCTCCGTATCAGACCAAAATGGTGTAGGTAGCTCATCTCGGATCGATATCCTAGCAGTAACCCGATATGCAGGATGTGGTGGTGGTGTGGCCACAAACTCGTCGGTCTCAAACGGCTTAGTCTCCTCAGCAGATGGGGCCTGATCAACAGCTGGTAAAGCAACAATTGTAGAGTCGGCAGGAGCTGGGTGCTCCTCCTCCTCCTTATCCCCCTTAATATCAACATCTTCATCCTCGTCATCATCGGATGACTCATCCTCATCATCGCCAATGTCTCCTTCGTCGGCAGGATAATCGGCATGATCCTCCTCAGGGTCCTCATTATCATTCTCCTCCGGATCCTCCTCATGATCTGACTGAGGAACATAGCCTGGTGAATCAATGGTAGGTGAGGCAGCAGCAGGTAGGGGCTGCTCCTCAGCTGGGAGTACCTCATCCTCTGGTGGCATGAACTCTGGATAAACCAGCTCTGGAACAAAGTCTGGTGAAGGTGGGTACTCAGGACCTGACACATAATCAGGAGATGGCAGGGCCTAAAAAGCAGCTACCACATAGGCATATGGGTCCTCTGGCATCACGGGTGGTCCATCGACTCCCGGTGATCCGATATCTGGTAAATCCACAAATAGGCTGGACACATCAGTATATGTAACCGTGGAATCCTCAAAATCCGACATGACTGTATCTGAAAATCCAAAATAGCTTATATTAGTATTTAATATAAGACTCTTATAGTAATATATATTTATATCATAACATGTATATCAATCATAAATGCATCTAGTCTAATAAACTAATTCAACAACTAGTGTATGTATGTCCCGTGAAAATCCCTTTGTATGAATGCAATGTTTGAAAACGGTTATAGTCTAGCAAAAACATTTGACCTGGTTCTCTATAACCTTGGCTCTTGATACCAATCTGTAACACCCCCAAATTGGGTTGCAGCGGAATATGGGTTGGGGGTGGTACTTCATAGATCAATAACACAAGATATATATAAGAACGACCATTAAAAGCCGTTTAAAACTGATACATTAGATTTAACAAATTGTTTGTTACAAAAGCCCGAAGCTTCACTTGTTCAAAATACAAAGATTTCTAGCCCATAACAGATATACAAAATGTAATGCGACAAAATCTTTAATGCATGACATCCAAATCAAAACCACCAATGTATCTCTTGCACCTCGTGCCTTATTGATCCCCTGAAAAACACTATTTAAAACGTCAACATATTGTTGAGTGAATTCATAGGTTTATAAAATGTATAGTGTAGGACCGCAAGATTTCCCCATGATAATGCAACAGATGCAAACATCATAAAATGTAATTACGTTTTCCTAAGCTCATGACACTGAAGCTCGACATGTATGAAATGCAATATAAATTGCCAACATTGCCCGTGATGATGTTCTAACCCGCAACATCCTATGTCCGACATGGTATACGTTCGTTGTCCGGCAAACCGGCACAGTGAGCATGACTCACCCGAACGGGGATGTCAATCCCAAATAGATCTATTTATAACATTCGTGCTCACAACAGTAATTGACAGTTCATGATAATGGGCTCAGATGGGTTATCGATACTTAGGCAAACACGTAATCGTAATGTGAAATCTCCACTTGCGTCCAATTGTAAAACATGCATATGTTTCGCACCCTAAAACTTGTAAATCATTAAAATGTAAAACATGGGACTATGAACTCACCTTGAGTGAATGATAATCCAAATACAACAGAAAATGCGTCACGGAAATGACGGAATGCAACCTAATCCAATATAGGTCGTATAAGTACTAAGCACTTTGATTAACTACTACCATATACAATTCTATATAGCTACATCACCATCTAATTGCGTTTGTGAAATCGTATTTATAAAGTTAAAACGTTTATAAATAGTTCATTAGTAAAAACGACGTAACTTTATTGTTTTAAGCCTGTTTCTTACGTTTCTTATGTCCACGCTTTCGTATTAAGACGAGTTATCAAAATATTCCATTTTCATATTTTTGACCTTCTAGTGAACAGTACTTTTACTGTTCATAACAGTTTATAAAATTATTTTTATAGATATAGTTATCGTAAAACCCGTAAATGTCGTATTTTACTCGTTTTAGCTCCGTTTTTAGTGATTCTTTCGAGCACGTCTTTGTTATTAAAAGTTCTATCATATTAATGATGTTTTCAAAATGTTCATGTCTGAGATGAACAGTAACTTTTATAAAAATAGTTTTATAAAAGTATTTTTATACATTTAAGTATATAAACTCGCGTAATTCATAACTCCTTCGTTATTGATCCAAAAATTATGATTCGAAATATTTTGGAATCCTAAAAACAAGTGCTATCTGTTCAAAATAATAAACTTTATATATCAGAAGTATTTTATAACTTGTTTTTATAAAATTTCTTTTATAACGCGTTTAATTAACGTATAACTTGTAAACTACGTATCTTCTTCGTTATTAATCCGTTTTTCGAGTTTCTTACCTTTTTGGAATCGTCATGAGACGTAGTATTTTATAAAAATATAAAATAAATACTTTTATTTTCGAATTCAAACAGAATGTTTTGATATTTTTCATAAAAACATGTTTGGGTTTGATTTTATAACTTTCTTGTTTAGCCACTTTGTTACAAATCCTTTACAAAACTATATATCACATGTATTACCATCCTAGGGTCCTTAAGTCCATGATTGTCCAAAAATGTCCAAGAATAAAGTCCTTAACAACACTTATAAAATCATAAACTCATTAAGTAACTTTTAGTTAACTAGTTTATCCATATACATTTTATATTTAAACCAACAATGTACAATACTTATGATCCCATTATAACATGATATTACCAACCACATAACATATGTAAAAGTTCAAAAAACAATGATCACAAGTAAAACCCATTTTACATGTTCAAAAGTATCCTAAATGGTGGTTTTGCTACATAGAACTAATATATATATAAAATGATAAATGTAAAGACATAAAAGTATTAGAATGACCTTAATGTTATGTGGTGATAAACAACAAAATCTAAACCCGTGTTTAGATTACAAACCTAGCTTTGCACAACTAGAAAACCCTAAAAAACCAATGAAACCCTAATTTTCAACCATTTTCCTACCTGCTTAAACCCTGGAAAAATGCTTTAAACCCAATCCCTTCTAAACACCATAAGTCACTTATATATCATGTAATGAAAGGATTGTAAATATTGTCAGAAAATTTTGGTAAGATATTGGTAGTGGTTTGTGATAGCCGTGCCTAGGAGGGAGTATAAGGAGGTTTATTGTGGTTTATCACTAAGAAAATAAGAGTGTAAGTGTTACTTGCAAGTTGCTTGATTTATATAGCAAAGACTAGTTCCTAGATACAATATTGAGTCCTCAAGGGAAAATTCTTGTTCAAAATTGCACTAATAGAAAAAATAGACATGAAGTTCTAGGTTCCTAAATCATGAGAACATCTATTCTTCAAGAACATGTCTTGGACTTAGATATTTCTTTGGTTTCGGTCATATAAGCTTATTTGTGATAATATATTGCAAATTTTGGGTATTGGGTATAATTGTTGGTATTTGTTGAAGCGTAGAAAAGTTTTGGGTGGTTCGGGTATGCCTAAACGTATTTTATCGCGAAACGTAACAAATTTACGCAAAACCAATAAAAATAAAATGAACAAAGTTAATAATTATCCTCAAAATAATTACTTAACACTTGCTTGATGTAAACATTTAATTGTTTGATGCCCGTTTACATCGAACGATAATTTTTAGCTTACGCGATTTAACTTAACTTTTACGGTTAAAAGCAAACGCGTTGAATACTAAAAATACATAGTGAATTTATTGACGACGTACAATGACCCTAAAACATAGGGTGTTATAGTCTCCCCCTGTTAAATGAGCCTTGTCCTCAAGGCTTAAGACGCGGCACTTGACGACGGTGCGGTCTTTGTGAAGAGGTGTGGATATTTCTTCCGGAATTGGTCTTCACATTCCCATGTGAACTCAGGACCTCTCCTAGAGTTCCATCGAATCTTGACAATTGGGACATGGCTTTGCCTTAACTATTTGACTTCATGATCTATGATTTCGACCGGTTCCTCGACAAATTGAAGCTTGTCATCAAAATGAAGTCCATTCAACGGAATGGCTAATGGTTCGTCGGCATAGCACTTTTTCAAGTTGGATACATGAAACATATTTTGAACCCTGTTCATCTCTTTAAGAATCTCAAGCCTGTATGCAACGAATCCAACCTTTTCCAACACCTTGAATGGTCCAAGGTACCTAGGGTTTAACTTCCCCCGTATGCCAAAATGTACGACCCCATTCCAAGACGGAACTTTAAGCATCCCTTTATCCCCAACTTGGAAGTCCATCGGCTTACACTTTAGATCGGCGTAACTCTTTTGCCTATCGCGGGCGGCTTGCATCCTTTGCTTGATCTGGATGATATTCTCTATTGTTTCTTGAACTATTTTCGGACCAGTAAGTTGCACTTGTCCAAGCTCGGCCCAGCACACAGGTGAATGACACTTTCGACCATAAAGTGCTTCAAATGGTGCAGCTTTGATGCTAGCATGATAGCTATTGTTATATGAGAAGTCGACTAATGGAAAATGGTTAACCCAACCCTTTCTAAAGTCGATCGCACAAGCACGCATCATATCCTTGAGAGTTTGAATAGTTCTCTCGCTTTGCCCGTCAGTTTGTGGATGATACGCAGTACTCATATCTAAGTTAGTACCCAAAGCCTTCTGAAGTGACCTCCAAAAATTCGATGCGGACCTCGGGTTACGATCACAAATAATTAAGATAGGGATTCCATGCTTTGTGAACACTTCCTTCAGGTACATTCTTGCCAGATTCTCCATGGGATCAATTTCTCTCATCGGTACGAAGATTGCAGACTTGGTGAGTTGGTCAACAATCACCCAAATAGTGTCGTAGCCTTGTGACGACTTCGAAAGCTTCGTGACAAAATCTATAGTGATGTTATCCCACTTCCATTGTGGTATATCGGGTTGTACCAACAATCCTGATGGCCTTTGGTGTTCGGCCTTAACTTTAGCATACGTCAGACATTTGCTAACATAGGTGGCGATGTTGGCTTTCATATTGGGCCACCAATTTAGCTTCTTCATGTCTTGATACAACTTGTCAGAACCCAGATGGATAGAATATTTTAACTTGTTGGACTCGTGCATGATCACAGTCCTCAAGTCGCCATAACATGGTAACCAACTCCTGCCATCGAAACAGAGAGTTCCATCCGCACGAGGTTCTAACATTTCCTTTCTTAATTTCTTTGGATCTTTTGAGTTTTCCACCAACATGCCTCCAACATCTTCGTTCTTGATGTTCTCTGGTTTTCGTGCTTCAGTCTGAGCATTTATCATTTATTTAGGAAGATCCAAGCCAATAGTCATCACTAAGGCTCGAACTCTTAATGGTTTACTCCGCTCCATCCTACTCAAAGCATCAGCAACAACATTCGCTTTCCTCGGGTGGTAACGGATCTCACAGTGGTAATCACTGAGCAGTTCTAACCAACGACATTGCCTCATATTCAGCTCCTTGTGATTAAGAATGTGTTGTAGACTCTTGTGATCCGTGAACACTGTACACTTGGTTCTGTACAAATAGTGTCTCCAGAGTTTCAGAGAAAATACTACCGATCTAAGTTCTAAATCATGAGTTGTATAGTTCTTCTCATGAATTTTTAATTGGCGTGATGCATAAGAAATTACTTTTTCTCTTTGCATTAATACAGCACCCAATCCCTTGTGCGACGCGTCGCAATAGACTACAAAATCTTTGCTTCCCCCAGGTAAAGCCAGAATTGGCGCACTACACAACTTCTGATTTAATAACTGGAAAACGGATTCCTGTTTGTCGCCCCAATTGAACTTAACTCCTTTCTGAGTAAGTTTGGTCATCGACTTGGAAATCTTTAAAAATCCTTTGATGAATCTTCGGTAATACCCAGCGAGACCTAAGAATTGGCGAATCTCTGTTGGCGTCTTAGAAGATTCCCAGCCTTTATGGATTTGATTTTGGCGGGGTCCACGTGAATGCATTGACTATCAATCACGTTGCTGAGAAATTGTACCTTAGGAATCCAAAATTCACATTTAGAGAACTTAGCATACAACTTCTCTTTCTTAAGCAATTCTAGAACCGCCTTAAGATGTTCTTCATGCTCCTTTTTGTTTTTGGAGTATATTAGGATATCGTCAATAAAGATAATCACAAATTTATCCAAAAATGGCTTTCACACACTGTTCATGAGATCTGTAAATACCGCTGGTGCGTTTGTCAAGCCAAATGGCATAACTTGGAAATCGTAATGACCATACCGAGTTCAGAATGCTATTTTTGGAATATCCTCTTCCCGTACTCGAAGCTGGTGATAACCTGATCGCAGGTCTATCTTAGAATAAACACTAGATCCTTGTAGTTGATCAAATAAATCGTCGATCTTTGGGAGTGGATAACGATTATTCACTGTCACCTTGTTCAGTTCCCGATAGTCGATGCACATTCGAAATGATCCATCCTTCTTTTTGACAAACAAGACCGAAGCTCCCCAAGGTGAGGAACTGGGTCTTATAAAGCCCTTGTCAGATAGTTCTTTCAGTTTCTCTGACAACTCTTTCATTTCAAAAGGCGCCAATCGATAAGGTGCCCG